>JABMIG010000258.1:34898-199543 GCA_013187285.1 Cyclotella cryptica | reverse complement strand
GTAGACACGGTCAGAGGTTAATCAGAGGGGTGTCTTGGATTAGATTCTTATGGTCTGTATAGACTTTCAATCTTTCGTCCCCACAACATGCCTTTGAACTCTTTCAGTGTTTCCACTATGGCAAGCAGTTCTAGTTTGGTCATGCTGTACTTCTGTTGTTTCGCTGACAGTTTCCTGCTAATGAACGCAAGGGCCTATTACCCTGGGTGAGAACTGATCCAAGGTGTTTAGACAAGGCATCAGTGTATATCTCAAATTCCATTGAATAATCGGGATAGGCTAAGATCCTTGGCAATTGAAGTCGTAACATCATCGAATGCTTTTTGATGCACCGTGTCCCAGTACCATGGTTTGCTTCTTTGTCTTATTGGCTCTGGTGACCATGGTGTGACCACACTCTCCCACCAGTGAGGTGAGTGGGGCTAGTATGATCGGGATGACTGTGTTACTGGTGAGACGCCCTGTAGAGTGTTTGAGGTTCTTACGGGCTGGATTTTCAGTCACTTTGTAGTGTGCTTGTGCTAGTACAATAGTGTCCCTTCCTTCTTTACCTGTCAAATGGGGGTTCACACTATTGAAAAGGTCACCCGACAGTTCGGGGTCTGACAATTCGGCATTTGTTTCACTCTGTGTAAGGTTGGCCAGAAGATTTCCTAGGTCTTCTGCCAGGTTCGAACATGTCTTGTTTGAACCAGAAAATATTATGTTGGCACGTGGGGAAGTTTTTAATCGGACTAAGATAAGTGTTCATCATTTCATTACAATCCATTTTACTACACAATATCTTAGTACTCCCCAACCCATCATCTCAGGATGATTCTGAATCATCACCATCACTCGTGTTGTGATGCTTACGCTTCTTCTACTGATAGCGCATTTCATTTTCTTGTTGGACTTGGTACGTTTGTTGATTTTAGTGGATAGCTGTGCACAGCTACTTCCTCCTCGAACAAGTCTCTCTGGTCCACAAGAGTTCCCATTTGGTTTCTCGGGTCCCATTGGATTCATACTTCCGGCAATCCGGGGTGTTGTGGGTGGTATGTGCACCCCCATGTTTCTTGCAGAGAGAACAGTACTTCTCTGTGTGGCGTTTCTTTGGAATCTGGTCACTAAATGAGACTATCTTCTTTCTAGATGAGTCGTTAGACTTGGCTACAGTCTTGGGTCCTTCTCCAACCTTCTTGGTGGGGTAGGCCTTCTCGATGCGTTCAAGGACTTCGAGAAGTTCCCTGACACTCTGTGGTACCAAAGCTCCACTGAGCTCATATTGGTCCCACCAGTTCCTAGGACCCATCCTGAGGATGTGACTTGCCAAGTCGGCATCATCAAAGGGTCAAAATACTTCCGTAGACTTTGCAGCCTTTGGAGAGTAAAACAGGCATGGCAAGAGTTCTACATACCTGTTAAGGCGTGGCGCTGATCCTCTGCACAAAGTCCCTGGTGGGTACCCTGTTTGGTTTCTTCAGCCCATTGCTGATAGAAACGTTCCTGCTCTGCTGCATCAGTCCTGAAGACGGTCTGCAGGTGCAACTGGACACATTCCTGAAAGGAGGTCCAAGATGCGGGCGTTTTGTGGGATGCTCTGTCCCATACACATCTGTCCAGGGTTCGCAGTTGATTTGCTCCCCAACGATGGTGGTCCAAGGATCGACGGGCAGTCTCCGACAATTGAGTGGAGTACTGCAGGAAGATCGCTTGGCCAGCGGACACTAGGGCCTCACTGGTGTGGATTTTAGCAGCAGTTGCTTTGTTCCACGACTGGAGGACGGGGAATTTTCATCCGTCCCTTTGAACTTGGCTTTGGCCGCAGTGGCCGCAGTCAGTTTTGCCTCAGCTTTTTATCTGCCTTACAGGCTTCCCGTAGTCCGTGTCTAAGCCTCTCTGGGAAATTATTTCCATCGAGGTCTGGACATGGTTGAGGAACTGTTCAGGACTTCCTCGTGAAGACGGTGACAGACAAGGTCATTTTGTTGGAGACCTTGATTTTGTTGATTACCTTCGTGTCCATGGCAGTGGGAATGTAGGAAATGGGTGGCTTAGACCTCCCTGAACTCCGTTCACACTCCTGTGGCTTGAGTCCTTCTGGGCTTGATTTGCTGGTCAACATCCTCTTAATTGCCTCGCCAAGGGGCGTATTATAAAACAAGGCCTTGAAGAAAGTCTTGGGTGCCCTGTTGAGGTTAGCTTGAAAAAGAATTGTTTTTATTTTTTATTTTTAAATTTCCTTTGTCGGCTTTTATTTCTTGAAAGTCTTGCTTCCAACTATTTCGCAAGAATTCTCAATCACGAAATTAATCCGACTCGTAGGAATCCCCAATCGCAGAAGTCGATTGCTTGAAGTTTATTGCTTAACTAGCTGATCGCGGGAGAATTTTGGAGAGCTCGTAGATCGCGAAACCGTAGGAATTCGTTGATCGCGTAGCCGATTTTGGATGAATTGTCGATCGTGCAAAAAAACGTATCGCTGGTGCGAAGAATTAAAATTTGCCGCTCGTGATAAAAAATTTGTTAGCGTACCTTGTGTCGGACAGGTTGGATGTCGATGTTCGGTGCGCGAAGGTTGCACCACGGTTATCTATAGATAGTGACCTGAGCTGGTTTGTCGTAAAAAAATATCACGCAAAAATTATAGGTTGTTTCGACAGGTGTCGAAGATTTTATGAGCTATATTTTGGGCTATTGTGAGGATGGAAAGGCAGTGGAACTGAACTCCAGTCCAAACGATGCAAACAAACATTGTTTAGACTTCTACACAATATGGTATGTCTATACCCTTCTGAAAGATGTTCAGATCTTCCAAAAGAGTGCTCTCTTATTTGGGGTTCTGAACTTCCATGTTGGGGAGTCCATGCCGTCGGGAGGTGGACTCTCCTACTTGGGGTCCTGAGAATGCTCCATTTCGGTTTTGTACCCCAGGGGTACAAAAAAGGCTGATTCCTGCTCTATTTAGGTTTTGTACCCAGGGGTACAAAAAAGGCTGATTCTTGGCCTATGTCAGATGGACAGATTACAAAAAATATGTATAGCTTTTTGTAATTTACCATATAAATCGGTGTTTAGGTAAATGAAATGTCTAAAGATACATCTAAGTAGTAACTTATAATAAGCTCAAGTTAGCTTATCACCCGAGTTTTTTTGGTATCTTTGCTTATTTACTTTGTTAGGGGGTACTTCTTTTTATTTTTGCCCTTTCGCGCCAATAGTTTAGTTGTGATGTAGTTGATGTGTGTTGCCTTTAGCTGCCATCTGGCATAACTCCACAGCTAGAAGGAGTTATGGGGATGGGGAGCTATATATATGAGCGTGTTGCTGACCTTGACAAGAATGTATTCTTTATGTTTTAGCATTGACAGAGTGTCCATGCAGCAGAAAAGAACAAATGTCAAGAATTCGAATCCCAAAGGACCTATAATGTGAAAGATCTATTCAACGAGTTATACGGTAGAACATATTACAAAATCATAAGGGGTCTTACAATAGGGGTTATGTTCCTGTTTATGATTTAAAAGTAGAGTTGATGTCCTCGCGATGTCACGTGATGTCAGGATTTGAGGGAATATGGTAGTTACTTTTAAAATACATCTTTATTCAATAATTTTCACAATTTGTCGTACTGTTGTCCATTTAACAAATAAATATAAAAGTATGAACTAACAGTCATAAATATTTCTCTTATTTGATTATATGTACAAAAGAAACACACGAAAAAGCATAAGTTGCGTTCCTGGTTCTTACTGTACAAAAAACTGCACCAGTCACCTAGCATCAAATTACGAGACTGAACATAGGTGTTAGGCGCTGTCTGCAGGTGAAAAAAAGTGAAGACTTGCAGACTTGCATACCCCTTCAAATGGTTGACGTACGGACAAGGTACGCACCCTTGTTTGCAGGCCGAAACTGAAAATGCAGACACGAAGACCTGTCTACTCCCAGTGCAAGTTCTAGCGGGAGATTCGCTCGGTAAGGTTGGTGGCACCAAAATAGGAAGAGGGTATGCACTTTTTCTATGGTCGGGTCGTCACTTTTTTCGAACCATAGACTCCGACAAAAATAGAGTTGCGTACCCCTCATTAGGTTATGGTTCCTGACTGTAGGGTACGCAACTCGTCAAGTCTTCACTTTTTTCCACCTGCAAACAGCACCTTATGTACACGTTCTTTCACGAAGATATGTTGTACTCAATGACATAAATGATTTTTCCCACGTTACGGTATTTAGAGATGTAATTTAAAAAATCATCCATCACACCAAAATTCATCTGATTATGATGCAATTCGGATTCCCAGATGCATTCTCTTGCGAAGGATGGTTTTTGAAAACTGGTCTGACTCTCCAAAAGACATCGGACGACGATGCCTGTTCTTGAACTGGTACGTAATCTACGAATTCCCATTTTGCTAGGATGCATTTTTAAAAGTCGTCCGGGAATCGAAATTCCAGCTGTTTTGGATGCTTTCTGTACGATTGAGAATTGATTTTGGACTCTTATTTGTCAGATATCTTTGGCCACTCGTGTGGCCTCAATATCCAACTCCCGAGACCCGTTCAAGAACACAAAACCCTTTGGGACTATCTTGAGAGCTTAAGTCCAGCTCTACACATCCTCAGCTTGTCGTAATCTCCACCTAAAAATAGCTACAGTTAGTGGTCTAAATTGAAATAGTGGTTCAAAGTCAACATGTAGAAATTGGTATGTTTTCTACGCTGATGTCCATGTCAGATAGCGAACATCGTGAAAATTGTGGGATTATGCTACCATGATGGCATATCATGCGCATGCTTGCACAATATTTTTTATTGTGACTCAACATATGCCACGGAAAGACTATACGACACTTCGCATCCAAGATTTTTTTGTCACAACATGTACAATGTCATATAGGAATAGTACAATACCGCCTTAATGGTTCATAGTCCAGTCAAGAGTCCAAAATCAATTCTAACTTGTATCGGTAGATGGAATCTTGATTCCGGGAAAGCATTTCAAAAAGTCATGCATTTCCTCGTATTTATTCTGCAGAAGACTCGAATCGTATTTTTAAAAAATCAGGTGAACTCCTCCGTTCTAAAAACATATCATGCCATCTTTAGTTTTATCATGGGGCACAGTGAAAATAGGACTATTTTAAATTTTAATAGAACAGCATCCTGACCAAGACAGATTACAAATGGAGGAAAGCCACATGACACACACACAAAATAATCTTTTATCTGAAATGATTGGGTCCTCTTATCATTTCCTCTAAATTTGACAATCATAAGTTGTTTTTCTGTAGAAATAGTTATCAGCAAAATCCACTTTTAGTTTGCTATGCCAATGGAACAAATTGCAATTGCTTTTCATCATACCTCCCTATATACGCTCGTGAATATCATGCATGTATAATGCATATACCTATAAATCATATATATATATATATATATATATATATATATATATATATATATATATATATATATATATATATATATATATATATATATATATATATATATATATATATATATTATGGGACCGGTGTATTGCCCCAATAGTCCGGTGACAAGACAGAATTTTTGTAGTGGGTACGGTTGAGTGATGGTTTGGACTTGTTTCGTTGTGACATTGCTATTGGACCTAGGTGCCTCCTGGATTTCCTGACTCAATAGTCAAACTCGTTTGTCCATGGAATCAGATCGACTGGCCTCCTCAATGAGAATGGACGCCAGCGATCTTGGACGAAGATATTTGGGCAATGTTGATGACCTGTTGCCGGTCCTTTTTCGCTTTCTCTTTTTTGATCCCATCCTGTTGTCATTATCATCATTATCATCGTGATCTTTCAAATCCAACTCCTCTCCTATTCGTCATCGTTACTTTCCAACATGGCGGAAGTGTGCACGACTCCTTCCAACATGTCCAAGTGAATGGTCACTCGATAGTGCCGCTCCTTGGCCAGCAACGTAGCGCCACTGTCACCGGCAAGGACACTCGCATAACTGGAAGACTTTCGCGCCTTTTCTGTTTGCGTGCTTGTGCCAATGGTCGGACGTTGCCGCCAAGGATGAGGACGCGGCCGCCGCGGACCCGTGTGTTTCACGGCTTCGTTCCATGCTTTTCGTTGGGACTTGCTGCTCATGGTTGGTAAATGATGTGACAGCGGAGTGAGATGGAAGGCGATGGCAAGCGAGAGAGATTCGTGATCTAATAGATGTTTTCAGCAGTCAGTGTCATCATCGTGGTCAGTGCTGATGGCCACCGACTGTAGTGCACGTACTCTAGCAGCGTGAGAGGGAGGATAATCATACAAAGGTTGTATGATTTTCCTCCATCTTTTCCATGGAGATGTTTCTCCCACATAAAAGAGGGCTATTATCAAGCGATTCTCTTTTTATGGGAGTGAGGAAAATCATACAATTCTTGTATGATGTGTAGTTAAATAATTTACGGGAACTTATATGATTTTCATAGTTCCCTCTCTCTAGAGAGACAGGTTGCTTATTTTTTTCATTCTAAATAATCAACTTTCCCTCAAACTCTCATCTCGAGGTATGATAACAGTACTGTACAATACAATACGATATTGTACCTATCCCTAATGACGCACTGCACATCAACGAAAGATTCCAACTGGCCTTTTGTTCTCCTCCGCCCCTTCTTTTTTGTTGAAACTCTTGAGACGCAACTACCTCAGACTTAACGACGAAACCAGAAGATTCCAGGGGTACTCGACGTGAACCCCGATAAGATATTATTATTCGCCACAAGGACGAGGTTGGGCTCCCGTGGGGCATTGTGGTGTCGAATAAAACAGAAGAAGCGTCGTAACGATCATCGTCAATTATTTTGCTTGCTCTGCTCTGTTCACTTGTCTGAACAACTGAACACAATGTCATCCGCCGCAGAATATTACGCTAGTCTCAAAACTAAATGGGCGAAAGATTACCAGTCATCTGATAAGATAGAAGAAACTTGGAATTTTTACAAGGAGTGTGGATATGAAAACCCGCAAGCTACATTACGCTCCATGATCGAGCCTGTAACTTTTTCTCAGAACCGCATACTTGATTACGGTTGTGACAAAGGCCTTATCCTGAAGTTTTTTTGTGATAGTCTCAACGGTAATGTTGAAGGACATGGCGTTGATATTAACGAAGAAGCCATCCTATATTCAAGTCAAAAGTTTCCCTCCTTTACCTTCAAGGTTTGTGATGGACTTACTCTGGAGTACCCAGACAAATACTTCGATTTAGTCATTGTCATTGCCACTATCAAGCATGTTCGTTACGAGGATAGGTCATCAGTATATTCTGAACTCAATAGAGTAGCCGAATATGTGTTGCTTATTGAAGCGGATGAGACTGAAGAAAGGACTCAAATTATGATGGGCTGGACTTTCTATAATTCAAACTTTGCCAAAGAGTTCAGCGATAAGTTTGCTCAGAGTGTCAAAGTTGTAAGAGAGGCAGGTGATATCTTGGGCTTATACAAGTGCAAGGAATAGTTGTCAACTGAAAGTATTGTTGCATGTCCTTGGGCATAGTGCATTTTATCAGATTTCCATGCACTAGATACTGTTTTGTTCCACAGCCAGCCAAAATTCTTTACATTTTAACTAAAACATGAGCATCTAAGAAAAAGCTTGCTTCATGAATCTTGAAAGATCCCTTGTTCTGAATAATAGCAACCATTTCACCACCACTTAACAAATGACTCCTATTAATTGTCTGTTGTAGCAAGAATAAGTACCATCCTTCGTCAAATGAGAATGGACTGTTGCCAGCCACATTTTTCCAGCAATTTTGATTGTAGGAAGTTTCCATCACACCCTCATCAACGGAGCGTAAATAAGCACAACAAACCCAAAAAGCAGCCGGATTGTTTACCGTGGAAAACAACATCATCTCTGCCTTCAGAGCACCAACAGTGTCATGTGACCTAAATCCATCACAAGTTTGAGACATCTGATGTGTCAACAGCTTCAAATAACTTTTTTGTGACCACTGTATAACAGACAACCTATCACACATCACAGAACCATCTACACTCTATACCAGCACTGCCATCAGTGTCACATTGCGTCAACAGTTAACACATCAACCGGATCCTTTAAACCTACAACAGGTTTGCTATGAGACTAAGAAGTTGCTCCTGATGCTCAAACTACACTAGTTATGATGAAGGATATTTCCATCAAAGCACTGGGCTGGACCTCTTGATGGATACATAGACATTATGCTACTGTACCACTGAATAAGACCAGTACTGTAGTCTAGTTTTATCCCCATCTGTGTGAGGAGGTTTGTTCTGAGTGTCATGTCTTATTTGCTTGAGTCATATTCATATTGAGGATTGATGCTTTCTGTTGATAACTTCTTATGATGCCGTCAAAACCTGGAAGTCGTAAATCACTGAGAGTGACTATATGTTGGACCAGTATTTTGGGTTTGCCAGACAGTATCTTGGCAATCTTGGTTTTAGAGATGTCCCGCAGAGGCACCCCATTAAAGAGCAACATTACGTGCTGAGACCTAAGGACAAATCTGAGTCCAAGAGGATGAGAGACAATTACCTGCTGTGAATTTCTTGCTTTGTTTTGACTGTGTAAATCTGTGCAGGTGGTTCATTCTTTGAAATGATCTTTCGTCCATTAATATAGTGCTCATCATCAACAACATTCACTTAATTGACTTCAAGTGTGCCAAGGGGGGCATTTATAACAGAATCATTGTCAGAGATATCAGACATGAAAGTACTATTACTTCAGTGTCAATGACAGGAATGATGTCTATGATTAAAGCGAGGTATTATTAACCAATACTCTTTAATTTTTAAGTTCTATCGCTATTGTATCATTGTCAGTTGATGTTTCATTGTCCAGATTTACTGGAACATATATACCATTCATTGTACATGCAGTCACAGTTCAATGTTTCATTCTGTTGGTGTAGATTCCTCCTGCAAAGGATTTAATGTGTATGTTTAGCCCCAACAATTGAATGCAGAAGGATGTGAGTCCTTGTTATGTATTTGCAATCAGCCTTGAGTTTCTTTGCTACTATATCAGTAAGGAGACCATTTGCGGAGTAGCTATTTGTCAGTTCATTAACCATTTTGACTTACCTGCTTGGTGAAGGTGATTTAGGTAATGATCTTGACAAGATGGTGATGAATTAACATCAATCTGAAATGTGATGGAGATCTGTTTTCTCCACTTACACACCAAGGTGATGGTCTGTCCATACACCACCATTTGGATACTGTAACTTTAATGCTACGTTAGCAACATCCACGCCCCCACCAATGCCAGGCCACTACTAGGCTAGGTTTCTGTAAATAGATACAAAGATGGACATGGCTATGACACTCTTCCCTTCCATGGCAAGACTTGCTCTGCCATAGCAAACAACATTCAATGGAATAAAAAGAAATTCATATCTTACAAAAAACTCCCTAAAGGAAAACTCAAAAACCTTTAACATACAAGGTGGTGTTCCGGAAACAATAAGTTCAAACACACAAAGGTCACTCTTGTTCATTTAGCAAGAAGGCATGACATAGTGTATGATGTGTTTTGTGAGACCAAGATGCAATATTCAGTGCCAAGTGTACCATTGACATGGTCTTGCATGATTGCATCAGGACCAATAGTTCTTACTCCCAACATAGTCAGGTTGAGCACTTTCTTCAGAACTTTCTTTTGAATTTTCTAATGGGGAGAGTAGTCTTATTGATGCGGCAAAGGTTGACCTTTATGAACTGTTTGCAATGTTGTGCTATCGCTTGCCAGTCTGCTACGATGAGTACATTCAAGAACATGTCAAAGTTGAAGGCATGGGCCCCTGGCATGCTGCTGAGTGTGGGGGCCACAGCAATTGCATTGCATTCATTGCAGTTTCCGGTGTTTAATAAACAATGTCTCTGTCCTGTCTCAAATTCTGTGGTGGATTGCTATAGAGCAATATTTGTAAGATGTTGCTCACTGTTTAGTGCATACGCTCACTTGCAGATTGTTGCTCATAGAGTTTAAGTCTTTGATGTTGATAAGCTTTCCAGAAGCCATTGAACTGTGCCTCCAAAAAATGTGCTTCCCTTGTCATGTTCATAACAGATAAGGTGAGAGTAATGGGAAAGCCAGCTTTGGACAAATTTATCCCAAATGTGTCATGAGTTCTTGTTATCAATTCTCACCATCTGTTCCAAGTTTGATGTCACGTCAATACACATCAGTACATTAAAATCAACTTTCCTGTTGTTGACTTTGACTGTCCATGGACAAATAAAGTCAGTTGTGACCTCTTCCCATGGTGTTGCACACATTTTCCATTTGGGTAATAATCCATCATCCTTACTGGACATTTTGTGTTGCTGGCAATGCTCATACTTGAACCTGTCATTAGTGCACATGAGATTCAGGTAGTAATAACATTGCTGTAATGTTTTGCATAGCCGTTTGTCTCTGGGATGTGTCATTCTTGACAAAACCATTTCTAAGGTAGCTTAATCATCTGGCGAGGCAGGGCAATGTATCACTGTTCAGCAGGATTATCATCTGGTCGGACATAACAAATAATGTCATCGAAGTCTTCATCTAGTGTCTTGTAAACATATTGCTCCGAATACATTAATTTTACAGCCAGGAGTTTTGGATCTTGCTGCTGTTGTTATGTGTATGCAAGCAAATCTTAAAGGGTTGTTGCTGGATACAGGATCTTCGGCCGATTCAGATAACACTTAAGTATGCCATTGATGTCATCATTGAGGATGCCAGAGTTTTTGCATGTAACAAGAATCTCTTCCATATTATCCTCATCATCTGAAACAATGGTGGGTTCCATGAGTTTCTTCCCTTCTGTGATCTGAGATGGCAAGGGTGAGATGGCGAGGGCAGGCAAAGGACCTGTCCCAGAACTGTGATATCTCAAGGGATGCATCCTCAGTGCTGTTCCCTGGATGTAGTAGCTCTGTTGCTATCTGTGTTGTGAGTGAATTTTGCCTTCATGCAATTTCTTTTTGCTGAAGAGGTTTGGAATCAGTGTTGTTACTGGGTTTGCCCTGTCGCAGAGCTTCATTGGTAGTTCCACCCTCTGCAACTCAAACAGAATCCTTGATAGATGCAGGTGGGGCGCAGGGGCAGTGGTATCTTGTGTTCTACTCCCTCCTCCCTCTCCAATGCCCTTTTTATGGTGCATCGCCCTAAGTGACCCAGTCACTAGTAGCTCTGCACAAAGTGGTCATATAAGGAGGCCAGTCTGGCCTCCCTTCCGCACCATACACACACATGGTGCATCATTGTTGTGACGATTCTTCCCATGAGAGTTGCCACAATCTTCCCAGATCAATCCATCAATAGATCCTCCTTTGCTTCAATCCTCCAAATCGAAGATTTCTTTCATCATGTCCCTCACTGATGCTGCCTCCTCTACGATTGGTCAGTACCGTCATTCTGTTGATTGATGTTTGTTTTGGTTGGCTCAGACCTGCAGCGACCTCTAATTTCCTTCATGCGCCTATTTGTTTGGCTCGAGCTTGCACTTCCCTCTTGAGGGTTGTATCTCCCCCCTTGGTCGTTTGGGTTGTATGCCCCATCTACCGGGGGTCGTTTGGCTGGGTGTGGGAGTTGCCGTCAATTGAGCCCCGGCTTAGCGCCCCCCCCTCTCCATTGTCTTGAATTGGATTGCTGTCTCTTGTGCTGTCTTGGGAACTCGGTCCACTGAGAGCACACCCTCCGTTCTCCAGGGTGTCTCCCACCACAGCACTGTTTGCCTGCTTCTCTATCACCTCAGCTTCGCTCTGCCCCAGGGCAGCCACGGACGAACTATTTGTTGCGGGCAACTACCGACCGCACTCTGTGTCGGGGCACAACCCAGGTTGAGCCTGGGAGACATCTCTGGCTCCTTCTCCCCTCTTGGGTCTCCCTGACTAGCCTCTCACGTATCCTATTTCTCTCATCCTCGGCTGGCACCACCACATACTGCCGTGAGGCTTCTCTTGTCACAGCTATTGCAGCCAACTCTTACATTGTGCCACTTACAAGCAGCACATGACCACTCTCCAGGACACCGCCATATTTCTTGGGGTGTATGCTTTCAACTAAAAAAGCAAGTCAAACCCGTCATCTTCCTGAAGTTGGTTCAACTCCCCGGTCCCTCTGACTTAGAAGACAGCAAACAAGAGCTCCTCTGTGTTCACGGATAAAGTGATCCTTCATCATTCTGCCCAGAGCTCCTTACCCTGGATGTCATCAAGGTCGTCCTTGTCCTTGTCAAGGTGGATGTGCCCGTCCACGAGCTCTTTCCTCTTGGGCCCAACAAAGACGTGGCCTCCTTCACTCGGGAGGACATTGTTGCTGCTTCTACTGGCTTAGCTGCGGTCCTCCCCTTGCCTATGGAGTCTTATCTCCTACTGGCCCTGCCAGTCTCCATTTCCATCCTTTACGAGGTTGACTCGACTGTCCGCAGCCGTGTCACTGAAGGGCATGTTGATTGCTTCGAAAACAACCTTCAGGGGAGCAGTTGGTGGCTCAACCACATCATCCTCTGGTCTGCTGCTGTCTAGGATGCCATCCTAGCAGACAAGGTGGCCCTCAAGGGGAAGAAACTCCTCCCCACCCTCCACAATCTAGCCTTCACGAGGTCAGTCTTTCTGTCCTCTCAGGGTGTCACCACTGACTTGGAGGAGGAGCTCACCCTTCGCCTTCTCATCTCTCAAGGCACTGGTAGGAGCCGTCAACCTCCTCAACAAACCTCCTGTCAAAGAGGTCAAGAACAACTTGGGGAAGTCAACCCGCAAAGCCAAGTCCAAGGCCTCGGACAACTTGATCTCCTCCACCAATGGGGACAGACCCACATACACAACCTGGGACTATTTCCGGGCACGCTTCCTCCTGGCAAGCTCAGTCCTTGACAACAAAGGGAACTGTAGCCCTCCCACTCTCACTCCCCAAGGAGCGCCAATTTTTGAGATGAAGGACCCCAAGATAGCCAACTTGGCCATGTCCAGCATCTTCATCACCATGATGGACAAGTTTTCTCTTTTGAGAATCACTTCCTCTGGCAGCACATCAACCAGGGCCGGGTTGATCCCTTCACTTGTGCCCTCTTGACCCACAGTGAGTTTGAGTACTTGCCTCTCTCCTCCATCGATGCCCAGTTCACCAATGGATATAAGTTTTGGTGCCTCTTTTTGGTACCCGACTTCAAGACTCTGGCCCTTGAGCGCAAAGCCACCTTCGGCTCTTGCTCTCATGAAGAAATGCTTGGTAAGTACTCGTCCAACATCTTGAAGATGGACAAGAAGATCTGCCATGGCCACAATGTCTTCTCCCCATACTTTTGCTGCCTGGATGGCCAACTGTGCCAGGTACCAAGCGTCAGTGTACATGAAGGGTTTGGACGGCAACTTGTCTGCCCCATATGCCCTGGACAACACGTTCCTCATCTGCACCTTCCACCAACTGGCGGATTTTGTAACCTCTGGCAAGGCCCCACAGTTCTTCAAGATGTGCATGGATAGCCCTGTCTGTATCCTTTTGTGGCTCACCAGTGTAGTGGACCAGGTGACAATCCTGGTCACCACAGGGGTCTCTGACCCCATCAACATTATCCACATCCTCAAGGGCCAGTACTCTTCCATCAAGAGGGACAAGTACTACAAGGCCATCAGCCTCATCTATGACACTTGAGACAAGTTCAACAAGATCATCACGTGCACAGACAGCCCCCCACCTGCCTTCTGGTCACAAACTACGAGGTAGAACTGGCCAAATGGGCTTTGATAAAACCAGCAAGAAGAAGAGTCCCCCTAAGCTTGCATATGAATCGGACCCTGAAGTCATGAAGCCACAGGTCACTCAAGGCCCAGTCAATTTTTTCATCTAGTCCAATGAGGGCAAAATGCCTCATCCACCCGAGGCCAATAAGGCACGGCAAGCATGTTTGATGCATGCTTGCAAGGGCCTCACCTGCTCCCACCCACGCTGTCCCATGCTCCACTCCACCCCATCTGACTGGCCGGCCTTCACCCTCTCAGCTTGGATCAAGCTTGTTCGGGAGACCAACTCCTCCTGTTCAATGATGACGCAGTCTCCCCGGGCATCATTACGAAGAGCATTAACCCTTGTGTTCACCTTTTAGTTCCCAAATTGTGGCCTTACTTTACTTACCTTTCCTCCTAGTGTTCACCTGATACCCAGTACGATATGGGGACCCACTTGCCGTCCCCTCTCTGGCCCACTGTCCACCCCCCATGGATCCACGACTGCCTGTCTATCCTACCAATCCCGGCCAACTCCCTATGCCACCTGTGACTTTCGGTGGCTCCAGGAGTACGGTCCCAACTGGGCCTCCAAGTCTTCTAATCTCCTGGACAAACAGTACGCCATGCTGGCTTGTCTATTCCACTATAACCTAGACACATCCCTCCTGATGTGCTTCCTTGGTAAGAATTACACTGGCATCACAGAGAGGTCCCCTTGATAGTAAAATTATTACGTGACCAAAACCTAAGTAATACTTTAATAGCTATAAATGTACCTGTTATGCTTACCGGGTTCCCTAACCATTTTGTTGCGGACACCACTCAAGCCAGCACACTACTACACTGTCGCCTTTGGAACCATCCCTCCATCGACAAGAAACCCCTTGGGTCCTCTCTACCATGAACAAAAAGGATCGGAACAACTAGGTCATCCTGCTTCCTCACTGGATAGCTAGGTTTACCCCACACCTCTTCTTCACTCCCCAGCATATCCTGGAGAAGACAGGCAAGAAGGATCGCCAAATCTTTGATGCGTCTCAGCAATACACCCCATGGTCTACACCAATCAATATGATGATGTCGACTCCACTGGGCACCAAAGAGCCAAGCCTCTTTGGATCGGTCAAGAAGGCCTTCCTCACTAGGATACATACTCTCTGAGATGACAATCCCAGACTCGACATTGTCACTCATGCCAACGATGTCAAGTCAGCCTTCCACCAACTTAAGCTCCAACCTGACATCATGGGGGTGTTTTCATATATAATTGCAGACAACTGTTCCTCTCATGTGGGCAACCCTTTGGCATGGACTTTCCCCCCAACAATTGGGAGGTCGTCCACCAGGTCCTCGAACAACTCTTTACAGCTCTGTTTGGTGATGACTCCCTCCACCACAAACACTGGAAGTATCTGCAACAACTCCAGTGGGACTGCTCCTTGGGTAAAGCCAAGGTCTCTGGGTTTGCTCAAGCCGTCCGGGACCCCGATCTCCCATCTCCTTGTACATCTCTGGGGTCCCTTGCCCCAACCCTCCACTTTGTCGACGTGGACGGTGGCATCTACATCATTTTTTTGACACCATATGTATCAAACATGCAGCTGCGGCAAGTATCAAGGCCATTTTCATCCTCCTGGTCCCTCTGCTCTGGATAAACACTAAGATCCCATCTCTTTCGATAAACCGGAAGAGATGGTCATTGGGCCTATCAACTGTGTCTTGGAACACGTCATTGAGACTCATCATCTCACTGTCAACACCCCAGTGGAATTCCTCACTCACCTCCGCACTTCCCTCTCCATTATGTGGGGCCCCCACCACAAGAGCTTTGCCATCTTCGAGGCCAAGACCCTGGCCGCAGTAAACTCAGTCATGTGAATTTTGCCACCCTGTTGCTCAAACATCTCATGCCCCAAGTTTACCAGTCCTTGGCAGTGGCACTGCACCTCAATCACAGCCATCTTGTCTCCACAAACAACAGCTTTTGCATGACACTCAAGCAACTCAAACATGCCATCTCTCTCCCCCCTTCACAGGCTGCTTGCCTGTCTTCTATCAGTCTTCTATCTACCAGACAGAGCAACACGAACTCTCCACTGTCACCCACTATGCCACCACATCAATCGCAACCTCTGCGCTGAGCTTCGTCTCATCTGGGATGCTCTCTGTGACCACACTATTGCAACTTCCTGCCAATAAGCCACCTCATTTCTCGCACCCCCCTTGGGGTAGCCTTTAGCAATTCTAGCCTCCTGGCTGCAGGTGGCTACTCCTCCAATCTTTGGTTTTGATGGTACCTTGAATGACCCCCCTCGATTAGGGCCCTCACCCTTAAATTCATTAAAAATAATAATAATGGCCACCTCATTGACATCAACATCTTAGAGTATGCTGCAATACTATTTAATTACCTAGCTTGCTACCCCTCCATTACTGGTCCGCCCTCAGACCCCTTCAGCAACCCGACTCCGGTTGTCCCTCTCCGTACCGATAATTTGTCCAGCAAGGCACTGGCACACAAGGGGGGCCCCATCTCCTTTGCGGGCCAAGCCCTTGGCCGCCTCCAGGTGGCTATTATGCTACGGAATCCCGTTAGGAGCCGCATCCCCCACATCCCCACTTTGGAGAATGTTGTCGCGGACACATTGTCCTGCTTTCCCTCTGAATCTGCCCTCAATTTGGCACTCCCCTCTCGTTGCCAGACCCAAAAGGAACTCAGTGGCTGCCGTTGCTTCCATTCAAATGCCAAACTAATCTCATGCATTATGGATGATCTATTCCAGGGCATTTACATCGATCCCATTGTGTTAAACAAGCGGTTACTGACAGATCCAGGAAGAACCCCTTCCTTCCATAGTGCTCGTGAATAGGCATCCCAGACCCTTGCTGTCCCACTTCCCACCTCACCCCTCCAGGCACGCAACTTTGTCCTTGCCTGTTATGCCATCTCCCTGATTCAGGGGAAAACCATCAAATGCAATGGTTTCTTCATCTGTCATGCCACTCACATGGGCTAAGTCAACCGGGCAGTACACTGCCACACCAATCACCAACTCCGATCCCCACCAGTTGGGGTGGCCATTGATTATGTCTCACTCATGACCGAAGCAGTTCGGAAATACCATCATGTGCCCAATCCACGTGAAATGATCTATGACCCCATGATGGTTGAGATCATCTCCCGTTCTGGCTCAGGCACCAAAGATAGCCACACTGCTGCCCTCTGTGACTGAAAATTTTTGGGCCAGTATAATTGTTTCCTCAAAAGTGAGTGGTGCAACGACCATCACACTGCGTACTCCCACAACGAGACCCCACTATGGACCGTCCCTGATGCTGTCTCATTTATTGCCAAGGACTTCTCCTTTTTCAGTCCCTCAAGCGTCCAGTTCCCGGACGTATCCTCCATCTCAACCAATCAGGTGGGCTACAGAAAAATCCTCCATCGGTGTCAGAAGAACAATGACAACTTTGAGTCCATCACCTATGGGAGGTGCAATGCTAATCCAGTCCTTTGTCCTGTCCGGGCAATGCTTTGTATTGCTCAGCACACCATTCACCTTCGCCTCCCAGCTCTCCTTCCCATTGCTGTCTACTTTGACTCCATGACTTCATCTAGTCGGCAAATCACCAGGAAGTACATCACCTCCTTCCTTCACTCTGTTGCCCAGATGGTGTACAAAGTCCTGTCAAAGAGTCCTCAGATAACACTTTGGAGCCCTCAAGCCATTTGGGTCATGTGGCAGCCAACATCCTGCACTGCGCCCACTTCGTGGAACCTCTCATCAAGAATCGTCTTTGGTGGAAGAGTGACTCCTTCCTCATGTACCTGAGGAACACTTTCAATGATGCGGACCAACACACAAAAGCTCTCAATGTTGATTTACTGCCTCCATCCCTGTCAGACTTATGACCCCTCGGACCCCACAAGGATGCCCTTTCTGTGGCAGCATAACTTTAGTTAAGCACACCAAGTTATCCATTGGCTCCATTCTTTCTATCCACATTACCTTGATGGGCATTCCCTCCAAGGCATACCTCCCTTGTTGCATTTGTGGCATTGATCCACTCTCCCCATACCCACACTATGGTTTTTGCCCTCCCTCTCTCCCACAGCAGAGCATTCATGGGCACTAGCAATAAGCTAGGTTTTTTCTGTAGTAGGTTCTGACTGGGTAGACTTCGTATAGATTTGATACTCATAACCCAGCTACTTAGGGACTTAGTTCCATACTATCAGCACACCTATCTACTTAATGTAGAATTACCTTAGCTGATAGCAGACTTTACCCTTTGTCACCTACCACCCTTCTCTCACACAGATACGTACCCACAAGCAAGGACCAAGGTGCCAGGTGGTTATTCTGCTCACAGAATATCCTTGATAGACGCAGGTGGGGCACATGGTCAGTAGTATCTTGTGTTCTACTCCCTCCTCCCTCTCCTATGCCCCCTTTATGGTGCATCGCCCAAAGTGACCCAGTCACTAGTAGCTCTG
The DNA here is from genome assembly GCA_013187285.1 of Cyclotella cryptica. Lineage (NCBI taxonomy): Eukaryota > Bacillariophyta > Thalassiosirophyceae > Thalassiosirales > Thalassiosiraceae > Cyclotella > Cyclotella cryptica. The sequence goes on along the minus strand of JABMIG010000258.1, from coordinate 181,307 downwards.
TACCTAGTAGTCATATAAAGAGGCCAGTCTGGCCTCCCTTCCACACCATACACTCACATGGTGCATAATTGTTGTGACAACTCTTCCCATAAGAGTTGCCACAATCTTCCCAGATCAATCCATCAATTGATCCTCCTTCGCTTCCATCCTCCAAATTAAAGATTTTCCCCACCCACCATCCCCTCTATGCCGCCTCTAGCGACAAGCTAGGTTTTGTGTCTAGTATGTTCTGGCTTGGTACACTCATATAGATTTGATGCTCGTAACCCAGTTACTTAGGGACTTAGTTCCACTATCAGCACACCTATCCACTTAATGTAGAATTACCTTCGCTGACTGCAGACCTTACCCTATGTCACCTACCACCCTTCTCTCACACAGGTACGTACCCACAAGCAAGCCCTAAGGCGCCAGGTGGTTATTCTGCGTGCAGAATACATTTTTCTCCTTAACCTGATCTATAACTGTTGCCAATGTGATACTATCTTTGCTTTTAATATTTTCTCTTTTAATGACTGAACACACAAAGATGATAACTACCACAAAGAACTAGATTCAGGTCAGTTGTCCATTGGATGAAAAGCTTGCTGAAACCTGCTTGATATAATTTCCAAATTTCTTCAAGACTCGGAGAGTTATTTGTCAACAAGCACTGCCGTATGCATGAGATATGCTCTCTGTTCAGGTGCAACTTACTGGAAACGATCTTTTTTGTACCTTGAGAGGGCTGATTTTGGAACAAAGTAATGCCAAGTAGCCGTTCAATTTTACCTCAAATGATATAAATTTCTCCTTGTGACGTGGTTTTAATACTAAGTACCACCATATGTATCACCAAGTACTTGGTGGTACAACCAAGTGATACCAAGTACTTGGTGCGACTCACCAAGTACTCAGTGTTTATCACCAATTATATGATGTTTAACCCCGAATACTTGGTACGTAACACCAAGTACTTGGTGTTAACTCCTGTGTATTACCAGGTTTCCCCACTCAGGATCTAGTGGAGACATATTGTACATTTTACATTACTACTAGTTAACCCCGTTACATTTTTAGGTGTAAAACAATAAGGCAGTAATGACTATAGTGGGCAAAGGGATGTGTCTCACTGTCAGCATGACTATCAGTACTAGATCAAGAGCTCTTGCTGTGGCAGCACGATTATGTGTTTAGTGTGTACCATAATAGATGTATGTGTTATTGTAAATCATTTATTTTGTAGATATGATGTTGTCGTATATAAGTAGTAAACACTGTATAATTCACCCTAACATCTAGTGATGCCTAGTGACACCTAGTATTACCGAGTGAAACCAATTACTTAGTGGGTAACAGCAAATACTTGGTGTTAAGCACTGAGTGCTCAGGGTGTCCAACCCAATACTTGGTGTGACACATGGAGTACCACTTTGCGATGCAATTGTCAAAAATGATTGTCAATTTCCACTAAGTGATACCTAGTGACATCCAGATTACTCCAAGTAAGCAGTAGAAATCTCTGGGCTGAAGTGTATTATGTCCAAGTGTCTCCAAGGGTAACCCAGAATCGGAAATTCTGGGAAGTTGCTAGTACATCTTTCAAGTTCTCAGGTGCATAAAAGACTAAAAGTTTGAATGATAGTCGATGTAGTTAGGATTCTTGGTGACTTTTTAATGTGTTAGCTCTGATCAGCAATGACATGGGTGGAGAATATCTAAAGTTTATCCCTACTGACAAGCACGCAACAAATAGCCGATGGAACTCCAGCTAATCAATTTTATGCATGCATGTGTCACCCAGCAGACTGTGCTTGTGTTATTGCACCAGGCCAGTACATCGGGGCATGGGTCTTTGGTATGAAATTTGTTGTCCTAATGACTAGAGCCATGCCAAAGTTCATGGTGACAGAGATGGACTCCAAGATGTTTATGTTGATGAACATATCATTGTTGACTATTACAATGAACTTTTTTGTCTGCTAGACTATCCACCCTACCCTGTCCAGTGTAGGTGCCAGGGTGCCAGGCAGAAACGTCATCTCTAGATACCCTCTTTCTCCATCAAGAAAGGCATTGGAATAAATGTTGGCACATGGATCATTGATCATGTGCTTGCTTGGAGTTGACCACTAAACTCCAGAGTCCAGGTCTAGTGCTTATTGAGTAAAATTGATCTGTTGGCAATTGTTTTAACTATGTTTTATTTCGTTTTGCACTGGCATACCTGCTGCACTCCCTCTTCGTAGCATAGTTGATGTGAGCAATATCTTCATACTGTATCATTCTGTGCTGGTTCCTTTGAACATAAATTTTTCCTATATACTCTATGAAGATTGAACATATAGGGTATCTTTGTTGCAAGAACTCCCTCTTCCCTTGCAGGGCAGGCACAGTGGATGTGTAGAGGTGCATCAACAAATGATGCACCCTATTTGCAATTTTTCCAAGGAGTATTTCTACCTCATTCACATGGAATTGTTTCGTGGCATGATACCAGGTTTTGTTGATGATGACAATGATTTCTTTTAAGTACTCTTTGGTGATACTGACCATCATTCTTCTCATGTTGAAGATAAGACCAAGAAGAATTACAGTATATTTCACTGGCTGTGTTGTCCATTTGTTCGATGCCAGGCCGCACTGGTGATGTGAAGTATCATGCTTTCCTGTGACAGCAAAGATAGCTTCTATCACTGATTGGCACAGTCATATCATTAGCCTTCATGGTGCAAAGAAGAGGTGATAGTAGAGGTAGATATTTGTCTTGATTTTCTGCCTTCCTTTACCATCTTTTATTCCTTTTTAGATTCAAACCTTATCTCTAATGGTGTTAGTTTGTTGAAGGATATCATGTCAATAAACTCTTGGTGTTTCTTTGTGCCTTTATGGGCAGCTAGATGAAATGAATACCTGTCATAGTTTCTATAGCCCTTCAGAATGGCTCACTGGAATTCAACCTTGCTGCAAATCCAAACACCATGGCTCTTGACACAAAGAAGAGTGTCATTAATTTTATCATGAGGCTGGATGCTTTGCATGTATCTAAAATATAACAGCAAAGACTTGATGTCCCTTGGTTGTTAAGTGATCTTGTAGGGCTCATTATACCGTTAGTCAGCCATGTAAGGTTCTGTCAGTCTTCTTCTGGCAGCAAGGTATACCCATTCTTATTCACAAGAAGCAGGGCGATGCCATCTATTGTTGGGACATCAACTCAAAAGAAAATGCTTGGTCTTGTCTTGAGATTGCATCCTCTCATTAATTGGTACCTTGTAGGGCATACAACAGCTTACCTGGCCCTGTCATTGGTGGCATTGAAATGATTGATGTATCTTCTAATTTCTCACCTTGCTTGTGTGACACTACCATTTTCCCACCTACCTTACCATATTTATTCTCATTGCACTCAAGGATGTTGCCCAACTCATTGAACCTCATTTTCTGCAGTAGTATTTTCTTATTCTTGACTCGGCAGTAGCTGTCTTGACATTGATGAACCTTTCTAACTGAGTGGAGGGTGCAAACTGATCAAATGATTTGTAATATAGTTGCAATAAAAAGATTTGGTTCACCAGATTCTTATCTGCTTTATCTCTGCAAATGTGCAGGCAAAACAAAGCATAAGATGAAAGTGGTAATGTAGTTCTTTTCGTTTTGCAGTAGGGCAAGTAGATTTTAATTTCGAAAATGCAAGGTCAGTTTGACACACCAGGTTCACATTTATCTATCTAACTCATTCTTGATGAAGTAATTGTATAGCTTTCCCACATTTTATGCAGCTGCTGCTAATAATATCAAGATTGTTTTGGTGACTGAGTATAAGTAGTCTAGAATTGGGCAAGTATCCTTATGCTGTTCTATTCAGAACTGAAATTCACCAGTGGAACAAAAATGGAAGAGGGATATAAAACATGCCACAACTCTTGGCATTTTTTGCCTCTTGCAAACCCCAGTTTTAGGACCATGTTGGTGAATGTAACTATGTTTGCAAGTAGTCCCAGGAGATGCACATTGATCCTTGGCTGCCGGTGTTTGTGATGAGGGCTCCCTTTTTACTTTGCTGCAAGTCAGGTATTTCCATGGTGTCTTCTGCTTTTTCACATCCTAACGGTTCTCTAGGATTGTCACTTTGTTTGCATCATTACAATGATACACAAACGTAACCAGATCCAAAACCATCATGTCCTTTTGCAATGACAATGCGGGGCTGCAAAAAATCAGAGCATTGTGTAATGAGCAGGATGCAAGAGTGTTGGCTGGTGACAGGAGAGTGGCGGCTCATTCGGTTTCTAGGAGCAGAATGCTGAGATCAACAACTCATATGGTTCCAACTGAAGGGTGACAACTACACAGTAACCTTGGTCGTATAAAAGTTTATCAAGCTTCAATGAATGAGATTTGGGATAATCAGAGAGGGCATCAGTAGCACTGATCCATGTTCAGTTGCAGCAATGGGGGAGAGAGAGACACCATCACAGAGAGAAAATTGTCATGTACCTCTTAACAGGACAGGCAATGGCATAATCCATGGTTTAGGAATTAGGAGAAGGCACAACAAGAACAAACCAAAACAGGACAGCAAATCAAATACTTCTGTATGTCCATGGTGGTTGTTCTCTATGTTTCTCCTCAATATCAATGGTGACAGAGCAAGCGTACAGTCCAGATGAGTTAAGATTGAAGTCCTAGGTACCTGAGGTCCTTTGGATAGACAAAACAAATGGATCAACAAGTTCATAAGTGTTGGTGGGTTTTGTATACCCAAGCCATCTGGACATAGTATATGTAAGCCCTTCCAGGGCATGCTAGAGGACAGGGCAGGGGCCATCTTATTTTGGTGTGATGTGTGGTTGTTTGGTGCTTGAAATCTCAGGTCAATCATTGGCTGTTTGCAGTTTTTGTCTGTTTTTGCAAACAATGAGATCAGAATAGAGATGCCCATTGATGGTGATGGGCATCAATGGATGAAGAGAGATGCATCCAAAAGTATCAATAGTATCTCTTGGGCCCATTTCATGCAATGTATTGTGCCAGCATTCTTCAGGATTTGCACCAGAATTCTTCAGGATTGGCATCAGGAACTCTTGTTCACAAGATGTTTGACTGTTGTTGGTTCAACATGTCTGTTTCTATCCAAAGATACTTTAGCTTTAGTATCTAGTTGATGATTTCCTGGCTATGGCCCTGTTGATGTTCCTTAAAAATACAAAAATAATATCCCACTACAAGCATTCATGAACAACTAAAGATCTGAATATTGCAAGCTCCACAAGGGCAAGCCATCTTGATTTGGAAGAGATGGGATTTCATTGGAGAATTAGAAAGAGCTGCATCCCTAGGACTGCTTGGTTAGAAGAGTTGAAGGAATTCAAGAAAGAATTCAGACATGTGAATATACCAAGAATTGGAAGGTGAATCCTAGTTTGAGTTATTGGGTAGACAAACAGAGACAGGATAGTTTGGGTGATGTGACTTGGATATTGTGTGTTCTCTCTTGGTTGTTTTTCAAATGATTCTGCTTCTTTGTTCGAATTCATAAGCAATACATATGGTTTGGTTGAGCACCTTGTCATTTGACAAAAGAACGAGTGGATTTGCTGAATGAAGTGGGATTTTATTGGAAAGGGTCATCAACCATTGCTGATGTTGCCACCAAGTCCAATGATGAGGAGAGAGAGGGGGAAAGACTGAAAGAATGGACAAAAATCATGTGTTTGTTTGATCTGTTGAAAGCATAAATTGTGTCAAGAATAATGATAGACACGGATAACTCAAGTGAGGTGATAACAAATTTTGTGCCGCTTTTCCTGTTTCACATGTATTGCCTTCTTAGCAATACTCATACACAAATAAGGAATTTGGACATGTGAATGTCCCAAGAATTGGAAGGTGAATACTTGTTTGATTTATTGGGTAGGTAAAGAGAGACATGTTAGTTTTGGTACTGCAACTCAGATACTTGGTGCTTTCCCTATTGATAATTTTCAAATCATTCTGTTTCTTTCATTATTTTAATTTACACTAAAAGTGTTTTGTGAATTGTCTGAATGAATTGCTATGTGATTGAAAAGGATCATCATCCTTTGCTGATATTGTATACAAGCGCCCTTTTAATGGGAGAGAAAGAGAGACAATAAGACTGAAAGGATGAAGGCAGAGGGGCATTCGCTTATCTATGGAAGCCACCTTATTATGTAGCTCTTATTATTTCTATAATTATATCTTTCATTTTGTGTTCACAGATACCATACACATAATAAGACAACAAACAACTGTATTTTGCTTAAGTATCAGATATCATTTTCATGTATACTCCAACCATTTACACGAGATTAATGAGTTGTGTTGTAGATTCAAATCTGAACTACAAGGACAAATACTGACGTATAGTTTACAAGTGCACTACTTGTACTGCATATGGTTTGTAGTTTATATTTCATTTGTAGCAACTTTCAGTCTGAGAAGTGTTTGGTAATGATTACTTGCAAAGATACAATATCAAGGACTTAAAAACCTCTTTGATATCTCTGATCTCTGATCAGTAATGTAATCTTACTGTACCATGCCCACTACTGAACTTGATCATCATCCACTCAACCACAGTTGTTGCAATACTGTTCTTCAAAATGTGTGGGGCACTATGGGGCATCCGAGACAGAACAGCAGGGGCTCTAATTTGCATCCGTTCCTCTGTCTCACTATATTTTCCATTTAGTTTATCATGCCCTGAGAACCTGTGACCAGGGCTCTGGTCTCTGATTACCTTTTACCCTACCATGCTCATCACTGAAGTTGACTGCCATCCACAAATTTCTAATTTGAAGTCTGAATTATAATGTGAGGGGGGAACCTCATTACTGTGAATGATAGGAGTATACCAAAAATCACATGCTATACTACTAATACTCAATTCATTTGTAGCATGCTTAACCCATGGGTATCTGCAAACAAAAATCTTCCATCAATAGTTGACATTTGTATTGTAATAACTAAAAATGAAATTCTCTGTCTTCCTTTTGAAGACATAATGTTTCTGATTCCTCCAAGATTACTGTAATGTGTCCAAAAATAATTGAATTGTCCCCAAATGTCACAAGATACATTTCAAAAAGTCTTATAATCAAAACAAAGTTAGTCAACCTTACACAAGAAAAAAATGGTAAGTATCTTCCCTATTTACTTCAGGTAGATTTATTATATCCGTCAACCCTTCCTAATCCCTTGCTCTTCCATGTTCCCACTGTCTCCACCATATGCCATGTTCTTTCGAACCAATAGAATGGGGTGGGCTGCAATGCCAGACTTCAAACCATTTGTGTCAATCAATGCATCAAGATAGTATCCACTTTTGGTGATAAATTGTTCCACTTGATTTAATATTCATAACAATTCATTCTGCTACAACATCCTTTTGATGAGCCAATGACATGGCATCATGTGCAAGTTTTTCAGGCAGACTAGGATGTTACTTCTCCTTAATTTGCCACAAATGCCACCAGTGGTTTTGACCCATTTTATTTGAATTGAATTCATCTTTCTCATGACGAATAGCTTTGTCATAAGCATTGTCTAATAATGGGGGTGTCAATATTGTGACTATGCATGCCCCCAAAGTATTTGTTGCATCCTGTGGATTGAATGATTAAACTTATCTCTTTCGGCAACATCAAGCTGAACCTATTGACTGCAGTGTACACCACTGTGATATTCAAAAGTTCTTGAGGTTTGAATGCTCAGAAGTCGCCATGTACTACAACAGAAGCCCTGACAATATTGAGGATTGAAGGGTTGCAAGTCATCACCCATTACAATAGCATGTCAAATTTTCTTAAACAGTTCTCGGTGGAAGATGTTGGCACTAGCGTAAGCTGATACAATATTAGATAATCCCTGAAAAGGGAAGGGTCACAAGTTGTCATGCATTATAATAGCATCTCCAACATTCTTGAACAGTTTGGACTGCGATGTTTGCGCAGTAGCATGATCCCACACTACATTGGAAAAATCTGGAGGCATTATTGAACTCAAGTCATCACTCGCTACGACTACGTGTCAAGGTGTCATGAACAGATCTGGTCGCAGGAAGTCAATGCCAACTCTTCATGACGGCAAAGAGGGCTGTCACATTTAATGGGAGTTAAAGAAGTGGACGAACCCAATCAGGAAAGGTAAAGGAAAGCATAACACCTATTTATTAAAGCATGAATTATTTCGCTATGCTGCACAATAAACTGTTTCAAGAAATGGTAAACAAGCACTTCTAGTCAAGAGCTATCGACTACCCCAACAAACACATCCCGTAACCGTTTGGCTTCAATGTCACTGGATGAATAATTGAATAGTTTGTCTATTTGATCTCTGTAACCTTGTCGGTTCAGCCACTTCTCATATTCACTCAGCAAAGATTTATTTCCCTCGTTGCTCCCATTAGTTGCGCCCCCTATAAAAAGTGATTTACCATCGCCAGATTCACCTCTTCTCAAAAACTGGAACCCATTCAACCACGTAACACTCTTTGGTTGGAACCGATGAGCATTAGCTTTCATAGATTGGAACTCAAATGTGGGCAAGATCTCGTTGTCTAATATCTCTATTGGAATGTGATGAAGATTCAAAAACTTCATTATGAGGAAAACCTGTTCGCGTAGATTGCATTTCATTTCTTCGTACGACAGAAGAAGTAAAGGCCTATCAGTATTGGTAGGGTTTGTATCACGATGATCATGGTTGGCATAGCAATTGTCTCGAAAGCCCTCGGCAAACGATAGCAAATGATGAACGGGAGAACCGAATGCCACCTTTCCATCCATCCAATCTCGAACAAACGCCTGAAAACTACCCGTATACGTTCCTTCTTTTTGATTGGAGAGGTGGTGGTAGAACGAAGCACATACATCTAGTAAATTTCTCGTCACATAGATGAATTTTCCACAAGCCGGTCTCTTGAATTGAACCCCCTGAAGCGAATCATTGGATACTGTCGCTTTTGTTTTTGGGAGCATGTCCCACCGAAGATGCGTGTTGAACACCCTTCGATGCAATCGGTCGTGATTCTTCCGTACAGACTCGGATAAGATCCCATTTTGTAGATCCCAGTGAGGGTTAGGGTTAGGTGGCGGAGGAGATTGGAAGGAGGGGCATTGGGGGGAAGTTCATGGTGAATTCATTCATGTTACTGCTGTTGGCGTAAAAAAATAATTTGTGTAGGTGTAGTGCTGATAAAGTTTGCATCATGGAATACCTGTAATGTATCAAGATTTTTTTAAAATCTTAGTTGTGTTGGAAACTGAGCCGTTTTCTCCTTCTTCTTCTCCTTCTCCTTCTTCTTCTTCTCCTTCTTCAGTGAGACAGTTTTTTTGCTTTTTGCCAAAACAGGTACAGAACTATAAGTTGATCTTAACTTACCTGTAAAAAATTGCCTTTTTCGTTTGGACATACATGGGTAGCTATATAGTTCTAAGCTATTATTTACCTTTAAAAATATATCTTGTTAATAGTACTAAGCTATTATTTACCTTTAAAAATATATCTTGTTAATAGTATGAAAGAACAACGTATGGTAATATGGTAACTTGAACTACTAGTCAATTTTTAGTAGAATGGTAATAGTAACTTGAAGTGATCAACGTGTCAGTTTTTTACAAGAATAGTAATGGTAACTTGAAGTGAACAACTTGTCATCTTTCACAAAAATTGTAATGGTAACTTGAAGTGTAAGTCATTTCCAATAGTCAAAATACGGATTTACACCACGGCCGTGTCCCATAGTGAAAATACGGATTTACACAAAATACGGATTTACACCACGGCCGTGTCCCATAGTGAAAATACGGATTTACACAAAATACGGATTTACACCACGGCCGTGTCCCATAGTGAAAATACGGATTTACACCACTGTCGTCTCCCATAGTGAAAATACGGATTTACACCACGGCCGTGTCCCATAGTGAAAATACGGATTTCACCACGGCCGTTTCCCATAGTGAAAATACGGATTTACACCACCGCCGTGTCCCATAGTGAAAATACGGATTTACACAAAATACGGATTTACACCACGGTCGTGTCCCATAGTGAAAATACGGACTTATACCACGGCCGTGTCCCATAGTGAAAATACGGATTTCACCACGGCCGTGTCCCATAGTGAAACTACGGATTTACACAAAATACGGATTTACACCACGGCTGTGTCCCATAGTGAAAATACGGATTCACACTACGGCGATTTACACAAAATACGAGTTTACACCACGGCCGTGTCCCATAGTGAAAATACGGATTTACATGTCATCTTTCACAAAAATTGTAATGGTAACTTGAAGTGTAAGCCATTTCCAATAGTCAAAATACGGATTTCCACTAGTGAAAATACGGTTTTACACAAAATACGGATTTACACCACGGCCGTGTCCCATAGTGAAAATACGGATTTATATGTCATCTTTCACAAAAATTGTAATGGTAACTTTAAGTGTAAGCCATTTCCAATAGTCAAAATACGGATTTACACCACGGCCGTGTCCCATATGTTTTATGATATTCCTGTTATCGTACGATACCAAAAGGTACCGTACAATACAGGTAAAAGGGTAACTATCCATTATTTTTTAAATAATATGCCTGGTAACTTACCTAACATACCGTCTAGGTAAATAAAACATATCCTGTAAATTAGTATTGCATAATGTCATGAATCCAACATAAGCAAGAACTGTCCAACTTTGTTGTCTCTATTTTATGTACATTTTACAGTATATGCTGTTCTAGCCATCAACAATGGTATGATGCCACAGTACAATGCACACTAACGAATATGTGATACCACCAGCCTCATCTACACAACACAAAGAGTGTTTTGAAGTACTTATGTATGCAGAGATTGTTGCCAATATGGCATACTTCTACACAATGGCAACTACGGGAAAGAAACTTTTGTCATGTATATATTTATATTGCCACAGACAGCAGATATAGAGGCTGATGCATAGATTAGATTAAATGATTGAACCAAAACCTCCAACAAAACACAACGATGACTTCTACAAAGTTGTTTGAGACAGAGAATCTTTTGCTATAACATCAGCTGGACTCTATTGACAAATTCATTTCCCAACCATTTTCAAAAGAGTGAATTAATTTCTCTTTACTAATTATACGGTATTTTTCTTATGTAACAAAATGAGTCAGTTATTTCAGTCTGCCTCCACATACCATCCTGTGAATTTGGACTCCTAAGACTTTGACGGATAACAAATTGTTAGGGCAAAATTTCTGAGAGGGAGCATGAGAGACAGCTCCATATCCAAGGAAGGCAGCACACACATTAATTACCCAATACTAAAACATTGAGGTAACGACAATAAATACCAATGCCTATAAATATGGGTACATAATATACATTTTAGGTGACAGGTATCAGTGGATAAGACACTGCAATATCTAAAACGTAGAGCGTGTTAGTACTATTTGCTACTAGACAATGTAATGAAAGAAATTTGGCTGTAATTTTATAGCATATTAGAAAACAAGGGCTGTGCAGTGACTGACAAATCATTCGTGACAATATACTTACACAACGGCGACTACAACTGTTTCAAACGTGAACAAAAATGCACAGTGATCAGTTTAAGCAATGAAATGAAATATCACCTCCTGATGTGCAGTTCATACACAAATCTGTGTAAAGTGGGATTATTTTTTATAACCCCTCGAGGTAATGTAGTTTTTTTTATTGCGAAAGTATGATTGGAACTTGGATTGAATTTTGATTGTCAGATGGTCAAGAACCATATGGCTTGAACTGACACCACAACAATAAAGTAAGTGCTATGGTGTGTATTGTATAGAATTGAAAGTACGTGGCGCAGCGGCGCTCATGAAGCATGCGAGGCGCTCGCGCCCATTTGCAACTACTATAGTACATATTAATTAAGCGCAGAAAAGTGGCATACTACAACAAGCACTTTATTTCAAAAGTACGTCTTCCTCTGTCTCTACAACTCGTATTCTGTCCAGCAAGCTACAAAAAATCTTGCAGCGGCTGCTGGTAATATTGAATGACGTAGTAAATATCATTATTTTTACGATCGCACTTCGAGGTCACGCAATGAACATGACGAACAAAAAACGTAAGATATTACCTTTCTTCAAACCATGTTTTCCTTATAATACCCCATTTTATATAAAAATATTGCTAGGTCATACTATTGTTATGTGAAATTATAACTTAAAAAATTCAATATCATATCTGATAATACTAACACCTTTTTAGGATTAGATCAAGGTCATGCTAATTTACTAGTAAAAATAATATCATAGTGAAAAAGTCTATATTCTATATCATACTATTAATATTAGCCTCCTGCCAACCCAACCCTTCACCTGATTGAGGGGGCACAATTCCATTATGCATTGGTTTGAAAAAATCATACTCCATGCAGCAAAAGAAATGTCATTTTTCTAAACAACCAATCTTTAGCCCAGCATGTTACCCCTTTTCATTCACAAATACAATCATTATTTGAGTGACAGCTCCAGTAGAAATGTATACAGTGCAAGTCATAGAATTGGTCCTCTATGTAATGCAAGTATCCCCTACCAGTTCACAAGAAAATACATCCTCACATCATCCATATGCCACTCTACATGAGCCGAGTTCTTTGAATGACCGAAAACAAACTCACATCACTTGGACAGTCACAAGCTGAGGCCCTTCTTAGAAAATGATCCTTTGGGTTCCAAGGTGTTGGTTGTGGTCTGCATTGACAAAAGGGGTAGGTTCCAAGGCATTGGTTGTGGTCTGCATTGACAAAGGGGTGCTTGCAATGTGTATTTGAGCTCTCACTTCAAAAGTTGTACAAATAAGAAAATGATCAATGATGGACCCCTACCATACCTTTTGTCCATTTATGTGTCACTTGACATGGGCATATTGATGTTGGTGCAGCCGGTTGAATCCTTTGTGGATCAAGAATGTGAGCCCACCAAGAAAAAAATCTGCATGTCACCATAAGAATCAAAGTGGCAGCAGCTTTGTCATTCCCCCACCTGATTGACCAATTCAAAAATGCAATTCAACTCAGCACAACCTCAGTCAGACTTTTAGGGGGTCGGTTCTTGCCTCTTTGCATATGCAAGCCAAGGCGAACTTTTGGAGGGGTTGGTTGTTGTCTGTGGAGATGGGGGGGGAACTGGAAACACATGCTGTCTAGTAAAAATTTGACAAATGAAAAAGGTAGTGGCTGCAAGTTGTTACGACCACATCTTAACCAAAAATTCAAGGGGGAATTCATCTGTGTTCTCCAAGGGCCAACTGTTTGAGGGGTTGATTGTACTCTGTGAAGGTGGGTAGTATGGGAAATGACTGAAAGCATGCATTGAAAAAAAGAAAAATTGGTAATGCAAAAATCATCATAAAACAAGACCCAAGACAACATCCCCCACCTCTTTGGTCCCTAAAAAGATCATTCACCCTAGTACATCCCATCAGTGCAATGGAGTGGAGTTTTTACACATGTCTGCAGTGACATGTGCTAAAGTTAGAAGGGCACCAGCACAGAAAATGTAATAATGAACTAGTTAATTAAAAATTTCATACACAGGAGGGGGATAGCCATGAAAGTGTCAATACTCCCAGACTATTTAATGAAAACAATGCCCAGAAAATTATTTCTTGAACATTCATGTAAGGGTCTACTATAGCTATATGAATACCAAAAATAATAGTAACAAATGTGCAGGCAGTAGCAAATTTCCCTTCCAAAATCCCCCCAAGCTGTGAGCACTCCACGCAAGCCAGATGGAATATCAAAATTAAAACAACCTTATAGAGCATAAATATTTCTCCTAAACCAGAAGCTCAATCACTTGAGTTGCCTCAGGTAAGATACAGATAGAAAGCACTCAATATCAAAAATACGCATGAACATTCATGTTTTATGATTGCCATTTCGCAGGCCATTACAGGTAGCGAATACAGAGAAACGGGCAAGGCCGGAGATTATGAGAAATCATACAATCTTTGTATGATTTTGATGTGTCTCGGTTAATGATACACAAGAAGCATGACCCACTACGTAGTTCGCACTATTTTGTGACTCGTCAAAATCATACACAATTTGTATGATGGCTAGGTCAAAATCGCGGGAAATTGTATGATTTTGATTGTTGCTGTTTAGCAGCTCTTAAGAGCAATAGTTGCTACATGTTAGGGTTAGGGTCTGCAAGACAGGCAAGTTTGCCACAAGGATGATTTTTGAGCAATTAACTGACGTCAACTGACGACAACTGACGTCTTTTACATTATCTCATTTATGTGACTAACCAAGTGACGACATAAGAAGGCACCATGTGACGACACTGAAGACGAAATGACAACCCTAAGTGACGACACTGAAGACAAAATGACGACTGAACTGAAGGCAGTTAACGACATTTTAACGACCCTTCGTGACGACACTGACGAACTTCGTGACGACACTGACGACCCCTACGTGGTATATATACGACTGCCTACTGACGATAGTGACGAACAAAGTGACGACAAAGACGACTGACGACTCTAAGCAAAAACATAGTGAAGACAAACTGACAACACAAGTGACGACTGTGAAGTCCTTTTGACGACCCAAGTGATGACACTGACGACACAATGACGGCCCAAGTGATGACACCTGACGACATTTTAACGGCCCGTAGTGAAGGCATGAAATGACACGATATTTTTAAGTGACATCAACTGACAACATCGGACGACATTGGACGACTCAGTTGGCGACTCTTTATCGCTAAAGTCCAAAGTTGCCTGTCTTGCAGGATGTAAGGGAAAGGATGAACGTCGGTACCAATACTCTGACTCATGCAAGAGTTACATGGATAGCATAAAACGATTTTTGAGGACAATCTACTCAAGAATATGAGGACTCCGACCCAAGGGCATGGTGTATCTAGCAGGATAATTGGGTGTATTTGTTATTATTTGTGGACGCATGGATAACAGTAGGGAGAAAGAAGTCTTAAGCCCCTTTCTCAGATTGGTACCAAAATGTACCGATCTTTCAAAATGTACTGATTAATCGAAAAGTACACTTTCGCAAGATCGGTACATTTTCAAAGGTCAGTACCAAAAAGTACCGATCTTTGAAAATGTACAGATTTCTTTTTTCTTGTAGAAATCGTATTAGTTCCTACTGTTCTATGTACCGATCTTTCAAAATGTACCATCGACCTGTATCAGTAAGTTTTGAAAGATCAGTATGGTACATTTCCAAAGATCGGTACCGAAATGTACGAATCTTTGAAAATGTACTTTTCTTACCTTCCGTACATGAGCTCATCGTCAGGACAAAGTACGTTTGAACAGTCGATTTGACTGACCTTCGCTAAAAATTAAAAATATGATAAGGATTTTCGACGAACAACAGCCATTCATTCAGAGTTGTTCTTCTCCTAGGACGTGGAAATAAGTTCTAGACGACGTTAGCACGATACTTGACATAGGCCAATTATCTACCTTAACTGGTAAACCCAAAGAGGCTCCAGGTGGAACCTCCAATGGTCCTCTTCCCTTTGTGTAACACAAAGGAAGTACAATAGTCATAAGATATTGTTTCTGAGAAACAATATTCAAAAGACAATTTCCTTCTTGAGAAACACCCATATACATTCTAGGTGTTTCTTGGACAAAATATCCAAGAGAGGATTTCTTTCTCAGAAACCTTCTCATGGGACAGTTCCTGTTGGCAGTTGAGAGAAAAGGAGCAGTCATGGAACTGCCCTAAATTACCTCCAATCTCTAACAGGATCACCTGTGCTTGGTGATGCATGGATTACCTAGTGTACCATGCAATACCTATTTCAGTAGTGTAACTCTCATAAATAAAATCTTTCAACAACATGTATCTACCCGTTTACTACATAGTAACAACTACAGCAAAACGGCTTAGGTCACTATCAATTGATAGCCTTCGCGCAACCAGATCGGATCGTCTGTCCGTCGTTCCACCATCCATCATCCATCAGCTGTTGTCGGTGGTTGACCATGGTAGGTTCGTCTGTCCGTCGTCCCTTGTTGCTTGAAGCCGTCCAATACACTTGGTGTGTTACACGTGGCGCAACTTGTGCTGCCTGACCCCAAGAGTAGCAATATTGCCACAGCTGAGCCCGAGTCACGTACTCAGCCAGTTGAAGTGAGTTCACTCACAGGCCGGCGCGTGTTTTTTAAACACGTAGCCAAGAACAATTCCCTGAATGTCAGTGAGGACTAGATCCCACTTGACACGGGTATACTCCGCTTTTGTTAGCAGAGCGCGCATTTAGCACATAGTGCACTTGCCGTAAAAAAAGACCACTTGTGACGTATCATACGCACTTGTGGCACGAATGCTTACGTGCCTATTAGGTAGTAACAGCCCCTCATTAAAAATGAGGAGGCAATAAACATAAATGCCTCGGTTTATTTTTTTCCGAAAGAGCAATATGTGTGTAGTCTATTTTTAGACCTAAAAACACGATTAGACTTAAAATTAGTCCGTACCCGTGATCACATGCAGATGCAGTGACACCACGGAGTACTAAGTACTTATAGCCTTAGGGCAGTACAAAAAAAGATCTTCTAGGGCATAAAATGACCCTATGAAGAATCGTATGGCCTCTAAGGCCTAAAAAGCTTGCTCGTGACCCCCGAGAGGTTTCGGTCACTTGAAAGACTCGCGATTCCCCTGGAAGTTCGCGGTTCTCAGGTTTCCAATGTGTAAGACACATCCTCAAGGGAAAATGAGCGCGCGCGGGACGTAGTCCCATGATCGTGGATCAGCCCCATTCACATGGGAGCGCGTCACGGCACAGCCCATTTCACAAAACGTATCGCGACACAGCCCTCGCGATCACGATCTGAAAAAACGACCACATATCATGTGTCCTAGACTCGCTGGGCTCAGCCCACGTGCGCGATGGACCAGCCTAGGAGAGAACATTGTTCTACTCCTCACATGGGCATAGGAGCGCAATATATTG
Organism: Cyclotella cryptica; assembly: GCA_013187285.1. Classification (NCBI taxonomy): domain Eukaryota; phylum Bacillariophyta; class Thalassiosirophyceae; order Thalassiosirales; family Thalassiosiraceae; genus Cyclotella; species Cyclotella cryptica. Next base: position 164,306 of record JABMIG010000258.1, on the reverse strand, counting down.
CCGCATCCGGTCAGGCGTCAGAGTGACGCGGAGTATTGTCTCCAAGTCCCAGCACGCATGGGGCGCAAGATGGACCCATAAACCGACTACGTGTCGTGCCCCAGAAACACTCTGAGCAAAATTCTCGCGAATTTCCGATTTGCGCAAGAATGCTGCATGCTTTTGCGGTTTTGTCAGGAAAACACGCAACTTGTTGATTTATTACTTAAATCCAAGCAAAAAAGTGAGAAAAGTCCACAAAAGTGAGAATTCTTCTCATGTGGTATTCCTTTCATGCATATAAGCTACCGAGCTTGGCAAAAAGGAAAGAAAGCTAGTTGGCTTATGAATAGCCAAATGCACAACCTCTGGTCCGAGGAAAATAGAATTTAGAGCCGAAAATATAAATTCGAATTATTTAATTTTAAATTAAAGAGCTCGTTAGAGAAAAATCTTGATCAAAATTCTACTGTCACGTTAAAATAACCTGATATTCAAATACCTTGCTACATGTAAAAATAAAACAAAAATGCCAAGAAATCTTCTGGCATCATGAATTGTTTTCTCAAGAAGATGAACTCTTCTCCCACGTAGAGAAATGTACACATGTGCCATGCTGCACTATTAACAAGCAATGGTATCAAAAAGCAACTGGAAATCAAACCATGTTGGGTTTCGAACCCCTGACACGGTGTTGCTACAGTAACAGTGAAAGCAAGAAGGACGTAGTTCCAAGCTTCCCCATGTTCCAAAATTAGGAACATCCATATGTTTTCCTTACCCAGCTAGGCAGGTGTCAAACTCTTGGCGCACGCAGGATGGGTTCTTCCTACTCAAAAGGAAGGGCAAAGTCACACGATGTTTTTATTGCACAAGCATTAAATTCCTGTCAAAACACACTTTTCTGAGTACATGTTACCCAGAGTGACTAAGCCAGCATATGACCTCAGTCTTTGACAAATGCAAGAACTGAGTTTGAATTGTTCTAGATTTTCGAACAAATAACAACATAAAATATGTTAAGATCAATTTTACCTTGCCAGTGATAATTGATGCAAAGTCTGCAAAAATCTGTGAACCAGAGTTGAAACAAAACCTGGACACAACATACCATGCACATAGCTAACCACTTAAGTGCAGGACTCTTCTTGAGCAAAAATACTCATGATCACAGAGCTAACCACTCCTGTGAAAAACTCCTCTGGGGGTTGAGTAAAATAGCAGACCTTCCAAGCTGTGTCAAAATAAAAGAAAAAGACACACACTTACACTACAAACTCAATTTCATACACGTTACTGAGGTTTCTCATGACAAGAGAAACTGTTTGATGAAGTTCAGTGTGTTGGAAGAACGTGCCTGTTTACCTCTATTTTTCGAACGAGGTAGGTTTACAGCCTATAAAGACAGAGCACAACCAGTCCAAAAGTCAAGTAAAAACAACGAGGACAATTTACCTTGGCGACTGGAGGGTTTCATTGACAGCCGTCGTCAGAACTGGCTGTACAAGAACAGAACACCCAAACAAACATAAATTACTGTAAATCAAAAAGTGATTCTTAAAATAAGATATGGACAAAAAGTTAGGAAAACTGTCTAAACTCAAAAGAATCCTTACAGTACTGTAGATGTTGCTATGTTCAACTCTGCAAACACCATAAGACTTCATGAAAAGTCAACAAATCATAGACTAGATACTGACGCATCTAGAACCCGTTCATGCCTAGAAAAACTGAAGAAGGTTATACCTACTCAGAGCTAGCAATAACAATCATGGGTTTTCCATGTGCCTCACAAGCACATTCAATGGAGTCAATGATGGCCATACTGTTCTCAATAGAACTCATTTGGAGTAATATGATATTCTCCAAAGGCTAGCTTGAGAGACCACCTTAAACAAGGTTAGGATGGACTTACCAAGCAGCGAGTAAAGGTTTGCATGACAAACCAATACACAACATCTCTGCACAAAGACAACAAGGGCTTAATAACAGACCCAAAGTCTTCGCATGGCAAAAGCACCATGCTTACAAGCAGATGAAAACTCGCTAAAACATTCGCCCATACAGGGAACTCACATGCTACTGGGTGGTCCAGTACAAGGGAGAACCTTGGGTAAGACAATATGATTGTCTCGCCTCACTCACAACTGGAATTGTAGAGGAGGAGGTACACTGTACACAAAAAGAGACACATTAATGTTAGACATTTGTTACCACAACAAGTCTAGAGCAACACCAACTCAGGTTGGGTATGCTCGCATTCTAGTACAGCTTGCTGAACTTAGAGTGCATATAATACACAGAATAAGAGAAAATGAATCCTTGACCATGATTAACATCATTGGATTCAACACTGTGTCTTACTAGATTATGGTCTCACTGAGACTCAATGACTAGTACTTGATTCTCTTGTGAGAACTTCTGATGGTTTACCTTCAGAATTATCCATGGAGAACACATATGGTGTCCATAAGGAAGGACTCTTAGAGTCACCGAAACACGTGGGTCTTTTGCTAAAGACAACGGGATGACCATAGGTAGTGCACATACATGTTGCACAACAAACCATAAAATAAGCCTCATGATCATATGAGCACAACAACACAAAGGATCCACAACCTTTGTTCTTGTAAAACCACAGCACATAGAATTGTGAGTATCCCTAGTTAAACAGGAATATCATCTCACACAAAAGGATAAGTCAAACATGAACATCTCTACTGAGAGACATGTAGCACCTTGTTGGCATGCAATGCAAAACAAATGCAACTCAAGAAGCTATGCACAGAAATGTAGTATCGCTTCACTAGCTTAGACAAATCCAAAGAGAAACACAACTATTACGTTGTCAACATATCATGGAAAGTTCACTTCTCCATGATGCTCGCTAATGAAGTCACAATATGGTTCCATAAACCATAAGATTATAGTCAACAACTGTCTTACAAAATATAAAAATTGGTACGCACATGCACATTTAAATATGTTGCAATGTCATTACCACCAACAAAAGAGTTATACATGTACAGACCTCCCTCGAGGATCCTTGCTACAAAATACAAAAGGATATCATAAACACTGAATCCGTACTCTTCATGGTACAAAAAGACATAGACGTTGACGCTTGGACCTTCCAATGATTATAGTCAATACATTATGTATGACTTAACATTGTTCACTTGCCGATAGCTGACCCTTTGGGCAACTATTCCCATGGATACATAGGGGTTACAGAGCAAATTGAAGGACAATATACAAACACAAAGGATTGCAGAAGATAACAAACAGAATATCTGTACTATCAGCACCTTCGTACCTAGACCTGGTTCAATATCCACATTGTACACACATCGTGACAATTAAGGTGCAGTTTCAACACTCCACTTTCGGACCATATGCATTTCATTTGGCTTCCCAGTGTAAGTCAACCAGAGTCTTCAAATATCAAAACCCAAAAAGTGAATTACTATCTAGAGTTCAACATCAACCAAATCATGGAGATGCTTGGCCTGCTGTACCAATCATGGTCTTGTCAGCAGCTTCTAGTGGCACAATGTTTACCTAAACAAACACTCAGATGCCATTCACTCATACCTACTATGCAGTGCCTATCGCCTAAATGTAGTGTAGCAATCATAAGATGGAATTGTTGTTCGGCATTCCACTTTTGCACACACAGACTAAATCAATAGGAGACACCAGGCAACACCAAACCGACCCAAAATTATCCTCATCAATTTATGGTCACATGGTCCGTGGAAAGCAATGCTTAGTAAACAAAGGTATTTTACCCGCACAAATATTCAGTCGGTATACCAGTGATAATTGGACTATCACAGACAGTATACGATAAGACAATCAGGGTTACACGCGGAAGTAAGTCAGAATATAAGTTTGACTTAGGAGAGTACAATCAAACCAGCTTTATCATAAGCCATGACAAATCTCCCTCTCCACATGAACTTACACTTCATATACTACATAAAATAATATGTAGGTACAAAGCGTCACAGGCAGCTTGCACATTTTTAACCTCAACAAGAACGGTTTTTCTGCAAGTCTGGCTCATATTCGGATTTTTTCCTCACCGAGGTTTTACTTTTCCGCGAGCCACGCTAATTCTCCAATCGTGGGGCGAGTGACATAGGCCAATTATCTACCTTAACTGGTAAACCCAAAGAGGTTCCAGGTGGAACCTCCAATGGTCCTCTTCCCTTTGTGTAACACAAAGGAAGTACAATAGTCATAAGATATTGTTTCTGAGAAACAATATTCAAAAGACAATTTCTTTCTTGAGAAACACCCATATACATTCTAGGTGTTTCTTGGACAAAATATCCAAGAGAGGATTTCTTTCTCAGAAACCTTCTCATGGGACAGTTCCTGTTGGCAGTTGAGAGAAAAGGAGCAGTCATGGAACTGCCCTAAATTACCTCCAATCTCTAACAGGATCACCTGTGCTTGGTGATGCATGGATGACCTAGTGTACCATGCAATACCTATTTCAGTAGTGTAACTCTCATAAATAAAATCTTTCAACAACATGTATCTACCCGTTTACTACATAGTAACAACTACAGCAAAACGGCTTAGGTCATTTTTTTTAGAAACGCAAAGAATACGCAATTCTGAGGCCAAGCCGTAAAAACTTAGGATTGATATAGCAACAAATGCGTGATTCAACCATCAACTGTCTACGATCATCAGGTGCAATCTGGTACAATCATCATCATCACTCATATCAAATAAGGCAACTTTCGATTCGAAGGCCACAAAAAGCAAGTAAGATGCAAGATTATGTTTCAATCCAGGATGACGTTGCCATTTCCAACGCTCGATAATAGTCTGCAGGATTCTCTCGGTGGATACTTAAGTGCACTGTCTTTTGATGTTTGATTGGGCTTCAGGATTTGAATTGTTGCAGTTAAAGCTGTTGTACTTAATACTTCCAGAGTATATTAACTGGTTTGTTCCCCACGAATGCTGAAAAAAATGATGCCGATTTGACACAGCCTCGTACAACTGTGGCCACTACATATGCCTTATTTGAAACAGCTCTTATAATACATACCGCCTTTAAAATACAAGACAAGCCATGGTGTCACAAATATGGTACCACCGGATATTGTTCAATGTTGGCTGTGGGATTCACGAAGAGAGTTGGATCAGCCTTTTGGATTAACAACCAAGTAAAGCCCCCCGTCTCCCCCCATCACCCACTATCAAAACCTTTTGGGTGAATGCGCTTTGCTTTGCTTTGATGTGGCCCCGCAACTACTGTCACAGCCAAGTAAGATGGGTCCGATCGTTCTTCAGTGTTTGGTACCATATGTGGCTCGGTCATTCTAGCTGTGTCACTTCATGTTTCAAAAGTTTCGCTTAGTTGTATAATGTTCCATTCTTTTTGGACTAGGAACTTAATTGGTAGTGTCGGTGACAACTTTAGTAAAATTATGATTGGTTCTACTGACTATTCGATTGTCATTGGAATTTGAAAATAAAACTAAGACTTTCTAGAAGTAGAGAAAAAGGCAGCAAAGCTGCACAGGATATCCTCCCCCATGAGACTACGAACTTGTGAGTAGTGTCATTGCTAAGTCATTAGCAGTTTGGGTTCATCTGTGGTGTCATTCATGGTGCATGGAGGTGTCATTGTCATTGTTTTTGGTTTCATGCGATCGTTGTCAATGTCCAGTGGAAAGGTATGGTTGTCATTGGGGTTTGCTTGGATGATATGCCAGGTTTTATTGGTTGGATGGGTAGTAGAGGCTTCTTAGACGTTGCACTGGGTGTTGAAGTAGGATTGAATATGATTTGTTGTTCCACTGTGGATTTTTCCATCTGATTTCTCCCCCATGTCGTAAGCTTGTGTCTTGTTGTCTGTAGTTGTAAGAAGTGTCGAATAAGCTTCTTGTTTGTGTGGCTTGTCTTCGGATGAGACCTTGTACTGTTCAAGTGCAACTTCGAGTTGGATTGGCAATTTGATTTTGAGGTTGGTATAGTTCACTGGAGTAGTGTCGAGGGTGTTGAAAATGAGTTCCTTAGCTTCAATTTTCTTGTTGTTGGCAACTTTGATTTCAGGTGTAGAAGGTTGCTTGCTCAGTTTTGCCTTTTGCTGCAGGATTTGCTCTGCAGTCCAGTAGTCACGTGATACCATTGAGATGTTGCTGTCGTGCCAAGAGATTGCGTTGTGGCGTACACTGGTGTCAATATTAAGTGTGCTCATTGAGTCTTGTCCAATTATGCACCATAGTTCATGTCGCTGCTGCATTCCTTGGGAATGATCATCAGTTCCAGGGTGAAGGTTTCACTTGTGGAGAGGCAAGGTAGCATGGCATTGGTGAGCTTGACAGTCTTGTCCGTGGTCAATGTACCCGCTGCAGTGATGAAAATTTTGGGAGTAGTGTTGTGGGTTGGAAGATCCAACATTTTGGTGAGCTCCCAGGAAATAATTCCATTGTTGGTACAGCATTGGTCCCCGTCAGTGTTGTGCATGTGACTCTGTTCTGGTTCTTGTCAAGTAGAGTGAGAATGTTGATTGGGTGTAGGTTTTTCTTGAATGAAGTCTTGGAGATGATGTTCATGAGTTCTCTTTGTGAGATAATGCTGGAAGTGCCGGATTTGTCATCAGATTCTAGTTCATTGAATTTCACCATTGGGGAATGTGGGTGAGTAATTTCTTTCTCTGTGCTGTGTACTTCGCCCTTGCTGCTTCTGCTTCTGATGGGAGTTGAGTTGGCAGCATTGGGATTTTTGTTGGAAGTGGCATTTTCATTCTGCCAATTGTCTGGACAATCCCTCCATTTGTGGACGCCATTGTGCTTTTTGCATGGGGCGGAGTCACGTCTCTCCCTTTCTTCCGGTGAAAGTTGATTTGAAGTTGAATGGTGGTGATTGCAAAATCTGTCTTTCTGTCGTTCCATGTTCAGCACTTCCTTGATGTGGCGGCAGAGATTGATGATTTCTTCCTCGTCGTGCAGATTCTTTCCGCCTTTGTCGACAAACTTGAGCTTCACTGGTTACTTGAGATTTTTGGGGATGACGAGTTTTGCCATCTCGCGAATTGTAAATTTGTCAACGTCGTTGTTGAGAAGTTCAAGGTCTTGGTTAATTTTGAAGAGTCATTCCGCAGCTTTCTTGTGATCACGGTCGTTGCACTGGAGTTCACCACGTAGCATCGCAGTTTTCTGATTGTCTGAGTCTTTTCCGAAGTACTTCATGTTGACTTTGTTGATGAGTTTTTTAAAAGTCACCTGTTGTTTGGTGGAATCTCCCTTGGTGTGGTTCGTCGCTCCTTCGACGATGTCGCTCCAGTAGCGTTTGATTCGGCCTTTTAGTGCTCATCTGCCGATTTGGCCAAGAACCTTCCATTTCCCTTCTTGAAAGAGGTCGTAGCGAGATCCAAATTTGAGTAACTCTTTTTCAAGTTCAAGTAGGAGTTCTCCCGGATTGCTGTCCCGGAAAGTGAGAATTAGTTCCTTGACTTGATTTCCTTTGCTGTCGGTGAACGTGGCCTTGATGTGACAATCGCTTTCTTTGGCTTGCTTGATCTTGAGGATTGCTTTTGTGTGAGCGCTCAAGGCTCCTAAAAAGTTCAATCGATGCTTTGAACTGTTCTATTGCTGGTCGTTCCAATTTTTGTCTGCTTGTTCGTTCTTTGTCATTGTTTCGGTGGCTGTTGTCATCGTCGTCGTAGGATTCTAGTTGAGAGACCCTAGTTATTTTGATCAAAATGTCCTATTCTCTATGGACTAGGAACTTAATTGATAGTGTTGGTGATAACTTTAGTAAAATTATGATTGGTTCTACTGACTATTCGATTGTCATTGGAATTTGAAAATAAAACTAAGGCTTTTTAGAAGTAGAGAAAAAGGCAGCGAAGCTGCATAGGATATCTCTGGTCCCACCCTAACGTCAAAGATTCGTGCAACGAATGCGACTGTCCCTCCTGCAGTACAAAAAATGTAATACTGTGCGCTGTCTGGAGTCTGGACACTAACTTTACATACTGTCACATCCCTACAAGCTTTCAAAATCAGAGGCAGATCTACTATTGCCCTTCACACAACAACAGACGACACCTATTTTACCAATCTCTTGCATTCACAAGTTTTGTTATCACAATTTCTCAAACCGAAAGCAAACAAGTCTTTCGTGAAAACACAAACTATCCAACACCTAATGCCTGGTCTCAGAGGGGAAAATGGAACTTACCAACTTGCTCCAATACCTTATGATGGAGATGACCATATCCTCTGCTTGCGCGGGGGCCACTCTGCAATCAACTGTGGTTGGCTTTTTGGCAATGAAAGTTCCCCTGACGTGGAGTGCTGCGCTTTGGATGGTAAATGCGGGACAAGTGCTTCATGTGAGTACTTGGCATATGATGTGCTTTATCATTGGTAATGTGCTTCTTCGTCCCAAACCATTATTGATGCATATTTTTACGTTCAGTTTGTGGAACGGACAAGTGCCAATCAGGTCGCTGTAATGGGAGAATTCCTGTTGGTGGAATAGGTTTCTGTGATACTTATTCTGGTCCTAAAGGTATCATGGCAAATCTTGACCTATCTGTGAATAGTCCTGACCACCCCAAGATAGATGGAATCATTGGCATGACAGGTGACAGGCTTTATGACAGTTATAGTTGGATTGGCGATGAGTATGCGTCTTTTACTGAATCAAACACGTGGAACCAGGGTAATGATAAAAAAGAACATTGGGGAATGGCTTTTATTGCCTATGACTGCAAGAACAAGATTTTATGTATTGCAACGCATCTAGCAAAGGGTATGCTCGATGACTCCATTCCGCAGAGCGATGCTTACTCTTGGATTCGTCTTGGGATGTCTCCTGGAGAGCAAAAGCTATTTATAAAAAACACATCTGCGTCAGCTGCAACCTATGTTTTCAAACCAGAAAGTTCGAATGAGGCAGTTGGATATGAGGGGTGCTGGGATGTTTCAGATTATGAAACACTTGGCCGTCTAGTACCGGTGACCAATGATTATGTCACAATTCACTTTGACAAAGATACTAGCAATGGGACTGGGCACAACACTGTCTCAACTGGAATGGACAGCGGGAGTGGAACTATCTGTCTCACTCAGGATTGCAGCACACGAAGACCTACAATGAAACCCCCCAACCGTCCTTCTTCCAGTCGTACTGAATCACCATCCGACAAACCTAGTATCTTGCCTTCCACAACCCCAAGCATTTCTCTGTTGACATCTCCATCCATGAGCCCAACCAACTCACCCACAGCATCACCTTCCCTTAGTCCAAGTAAATCTCCATCAAAAGCTCCCTCAGTGAACCCTTCAATGAGTCCAAGTACCTTGCCCAGTAGTTCTCCTTCGACAAGTCCAAGTTCATCTCCTTCAAATGCCCCCTCTATGAGTCCATCCGATAGCCCAAGCAACTCACCAGCGCCCAGCAACTCCCCCTCAGCAAGTCCAAGCCAGTCTCCATCTAAATCTCCTTCTTCAAGCCCAACCTCTCCACCCAGTGACTCGCCTTCGTTCAATCGTCCATCAAAATCGCCATCCATAAGCCCATCTATGAGCCCCAGCACCTCACCCAGTAACTCTCCTATGACCAGTCCAAGTCATTTCCCTACCTCAAGTCCCTCCACCACTCCTACTTCTAGTCCGACGGCAAGTCCAAGCTGTTTTCCTTCAAATTCTCTGACTGTAAGTCCCTCAATGAGCCCTAGTGCATCACCCAGTAACGCTCCTATTGCAAGTCCAAGCCAGTCTCCTTCCAGCACACCCATTGTGAGCCCTTCAACTACTCCTACTTTCAGCCCTACGGCAAATCCAAGTCAGCCTCCCTCTATTTCTCCATCCTCGAGCCCTTCAGTTAGACCTAGCACTCTGCCCAGCAACTCTCCTTCAGTGCATCTGACCCGAAATCCTTCAGAATCTCCTCTTGCAAGACCTACTTTCAGCCCCAGCGTCTCCTCATCTCTAAAACCTACCGTCATGCCTTCTTCGCCACCAATAAGACTTCCCTTTTACATAGAAGATAATTGTTGTCCTGAAGATACCGGCGTTTGTAATGCTGACGGTCACACTTTTGGCCTCCCTCTTCTAAATTTGACAAAGGGGAGTTTTGGGAGACCTGTAGTTGATGGAAAGATTGACATGCTTGGCGACAACCTTGGTGACTTTCCGCCCATCCCTGGCTGGATTCTTGCTGAATACTCCAGTTTCCTTGAGCTACCCATGTTCAATGGCGAAAAAAACAGCAAAGACGGCTCCCCTTTTGTACAAGAAGGCAGAATTGGTACTGCTTATCTTGCTTATGACTGTGCCAACAACATTGTATGTGTCGCTGCTCATCTTGACGCTAGTTTCCTTGAGAATCATCCTAACATTCAGTTAGATCAACTCGATGGAGAATCTTCGATTAGTTTTGGGGAAAGTAATGGATCGAAGAAGCTTAATCCATCTAATGCGGACGAGTTCAAGTATGTTGGAAAGCCAAATGACAGCAAGTTCATTATTGGCTATGAGGGCTGTTGAAACGTTGCTTCGATCAGAGGCATGCAAGACATTGTGAACAAACCCTAACCCTAAGCCCAACACTAACCCTAAGCCTCACCCTAACACTAACCTACGTTGAGGTTCACTTCACAAACTCTGGAGACACAGCGTCCACTGGCAAGCCTGCATCTAATGGTCGGTTTGATTGTCTTAAACCACTCTGTGAGCCTCCCCCCAGTTGCTTTGCTGACAATGGTGAGTGATTCCTTTTTGCTACAATGTTGATGCGCTGACTATCCTACAGTATTAAACTTGTGAAACTTGCAATTATTCGTTTTCATCAATAGAATCCAACCGCAAAGCCTACAACCGATCCTAGTTCAACACCCAAATCGAGCAAAAAGCCTACCCCAAAACAAAAGCTTAAGCCCGCTACATCTCCCGTAGATATCATCCAGGACCAGTGTTGCCCAGAAGATAGTGGATTTTGTCCCTCGGATAGCCATGCCTTTTGCATCCCTCTTCTTGACATGGCCGCTGGTGGTGGGGATAGGCCAGATGTCAACGGACAAATCAATCAGTTTGGAGATGACATTGGAGATGAACCTCTTGTCCCTGGCTGGGTTGGTAAAGAATACAATAAATTCCTCGAACTTCCCATGTTCAATGGTGGGAAAAATGGAGTTGACGCCTCACCTCTTGAATACTTTGGAAGGATTGGCACTGCTTACATTGCGTATGATTGCAGCAGCGAGATTGTCTGTGTGGCTGCTCATTTGGACGTAGATTTCTTGAAGACAAATGCCGCGGTAAATCTCAATATGGACGATAGCAAAAGTTGGATTCGTTTCGGATTGAATGGGGCAACTAAGCTCAAGGAAAGCAATTCGGATGAATTCAGCTATGGTTGGCATCCTAATTCAAGCTCGTCCCTCATTGGCTATAAAGGCTGGTGAAATGTTAATAGTGTGGATGCAAACATGGAGAGCGTCGCGAATAATTTTGTTGAAATCCACTTCAGCCTTTGGAAAGGTCAAACAACATCTACTGGGAAATCAGCTTCAGATGGAAACTACATCTGTCTGAAACCACAATGTGAAGTTACTCCTACTTTTTCTACACGCTCATCGTCTCTTCGGGGCCTTCGTGGGTTAGAAAAGAATTACAACAGTGTTCGTTCTGCCCAGTCTTTCTTTCCATCTTTATGAATTCGCGAATGAGGCTATTTGCAGTAGAAAATATTGCGCTGAATTGAAACTCTCAACTCATGGCTAATGATAACAGATGAAAACGGAAAGGAGTTGCAACTTGCAACAGCGCAAGAGGGTAATGCACTATTATTATCTAGGGAAGGATAGATTATAACGATGAAATTTATTTCTTTTATATTGGGAAGGTCTTTACTTTTAATGGCACGTGAGACCATATCCTGCAGTAGCACAAACACAGCGGTAGTTCGCTTGTTGCCCATGTTTTGTACTGACTTGCATGAGTTAGATTGATTCCCGCCGTCTTAATCTCGAGTTTATTTCCACCTCACGCCGTTCTTCCACTCCCATGTCATTCGCAACCGTACATAAGCTTTCAACGAGAAACCATCCGCGACCATTTGTCAATATGTGCTTCGCTACAGGATCCAGGATCCGCCCTTTGCTGTAAACAACGGGTGTAAAATCGAACACATGCATCTCCCAGCGGGTCGATACTTGTCACAGTGGCAAATCAGAAGTTTAGACAAAACTCTATTGAATTGGATGCAACGACAAGACAACGTCTTGATCCATTGTGAACTTCGACCATCATCATGGTGTTATATCCTGAATGCCCTTCATGCTAATAATACTCCTTAAAAATCGACACTTTTTCTCATGGCCTTCTTCTCTGCCACCCTCCTTTTCATATCTCTCCTGTTCTCCTTTGTTTTCTGACTCAATCCCTTCCTCATTTTGCGGATCTTGGGCCTTTTCCAACTGTCTTTTAAAATGTCTTGTAGTTTCTTGAATGCCTCTTTTCTATTCTGTGCTTGCGTTCTGTATTCCTGACAAGTGATACTGAAGTATCCTTCGTTATTGATACGATTGGCCTCGTTGGTTTTGAGTCTTTCTCGTACCTCGGCTGGTATCCATGATGCGGAATCGACGTGGAATCGTATTTCAACCCTGGTGTTTAGTTTGTTGACGTTTTGGCCCCCCGCGCCGGATGATCGAGCGAATGAGATTTGCAGTGATTCTTCTGGGATTGGAACTACCGAGGGGACGACCCAGTCCTCCGAAGAGGCCGAAAATCGTCGTGTGCTGTTGTTGTAGCTGTTATTTGTACGTGATGTTGGTTGATACGGAGTGAACGTCCACGTAGGCTGTGCCTTGTCAATACGTGATGAATCTTCACTGCTGCCGCTGTGTTGTTTTAATCTCGTGGTAGACAACGTGGACAACGGCAAGTGAAACTCCGGCGGCGTGAAGTGCAAGCTGCGTGGACGACGACTCGCAGCAACTCGACGGCAAAGAGCTTCAGATCGCATCATGGACAAGCAGCATCGAAATGCCAACGCGCCACGTGGGCACAGCGAGTTGGAAGTGGTAGCGGCGAGAAGCATGGCGCAGAGAAATGCTTGATGCGGAGTTCCTTTCATGGAATACGAGTGATTGAGCTGGCACGTCGAGCAATCTCGAGTCGTTGAGTTAGATGTAACAAGAGCCGCTGTAGTCACCTTGAAGGAAAGGCAGGATGTCGCTTGTCCAAGGTTGCACAGCATGTAAAATACACAATACCACACTCGAACACACTCCTCAGTTTCGTTTGGTCTTCAGTGCTGCTGCTACAATACAAAAAGTGCGTGGCCTGTCGACTGTCTCCTCTGACGACCACTGACGACCTCGGTCGATATCGTAACACATCTGTCGTTGTTGCTGGAAGGACGCTGGAAGGAACCTGGAAGGACGCTGGAAGGAACCTGGAAGGAACCTGGACGGACCTCTTTTGCTTTTTCCTTTTATCGATCGGCCTCAATTCCCAGGAAAGAACCCTTATTCTGGCCTCAAAAGTACGAGTAAACAGGGCACGAACTGACCGTTGGCAAGGTGAGGTCGAAGCAGTCGTAGCGTCGTAGCGCAAACTTACAGATTGGGTTGGGTTGTCAGAGGTTGTCAAATAATCTTTTGACAACAGCATTTTTTTCAAAAACGGGCCGTGATTTCCAGTTAGGATGAACAAGTCATCACGGCTGCGACGATGCGCAATACTTGCCTCAATCCTGGCGTCCATTGTTTATTATTTGTATTCCACAGTGGTTGTTATCAGCGTGCAGTCAAACTTGCTTCTCGCTAGCTGGAGACTCGTCGACGACGCGCCGCTGCCGCAAGTAGCTCACAGAAGCAAAGCAACGCCATTCCGAAAGCCCACGAAAATAGCAGCCGTCACCGACATCCATTACGCACCCATCGCGCTGGACTGGCATCGTCGCCTAATCTCGCTCGGATACTCTCCGCATCAAACCGCCATCGTCGCCGCCGACGATGCCACGCTGTCCTACTTCAACAATCGAACCAACGGCAACAGCGCAGCCGTTCTCGTCGAGCCCATGCTGCATCCGCGATCGGCGGGGTGGCCCGTTGCCGATCACACCTTGACGCAGCAAAAGAAAAGAAGAAGAATTTTCTCCTCTCGCTGGATTTACGTATTGCACCAGTTGAGAAATGGATATTCCGTGCTGTTGACCGATGCCGACAACATATTCGTTCGATACCTGGACATGGCGCTGTTGGAGGACAGTCACTACGATGTCATTCATGCCTATTGCCACAATTTCCCAATTCGATTTCTAGCCATGGGCTTCGTAGCCTGCGGTGGAATGATGTGGCTTCGTGGGAATGACATTCAGGGAGTTGATGGACCTGCTGTCAGGTATGTGGCGAGTATTTTGGACCAGTGCAAATGGTCCTTCACCCCCAATCAGACAATACAAGATTCGTCGTCATCCAGTCCTCAAAACTCGAATAATTCAGATAAATTCATTTACAATCACGATATTCATCCCACTCCCATAGTGGCCAATGCCGCGTCCTGCGACGACCAACAAGTCATTAATTCCAAATTCTTTTCCAATACCTTGAATTACACATGGGATACAAGGCCCAACAATGGCTTCTGGAAAAGAGAAGCATCCGGTAAAGCATTCCTTACAGGACATGCCTTTAAATTTTGGGATGTGCATACTGTTTATCGCGGTCCCGTGGATGGATACAGAGAAGATGCAAACAATACTGCTGCCCTGAATGATACCGGACTAGGGGAGATGAGACAATGTCCAGATGTTGGTCTGAGTTGGGTGGCTATGCCTCATAATACAATTCATGAGTTCAAAAATTTAGATGTCACACATGAGAGAATATTGCGCGTCAAGCAATGGTATGAATATTGTAGGAATGAGACGGATGCATTCTTTGTTGGAGATGGATAAAGATGGAAACGGTGACGTTCCCAGAATGGAGCGTTTCTGCAAAGTAATTGCTCTGATGTGTGACAGAACCAATTGATCTTCATAGCATAGCTACATCAGTTTAACTTGATAGCTCTTCATATGCTAGTGTACCATTCTCACAAGTGCTCCCACAACTGTGTACAAACTTCTCTCACCTCTTTTTTCCAGAATCCACTATAGGCCTCATGTTCCTTATATTTGTTATCCTTTCAAATGTGAATGAGACTGACAGGACTGGAAAAGAGCCCACACCAAACATCATGGATCGTGATGATATTACTTGAGCACTTGTTTCAGCGGGATCAAAAACCAAGGTAAATAGAAATATGGAGTTCTTTCATACGTTCTGTGTGTGTTGGCATCAAGTATATGTGCACTGTCAACACAATGACATTATACTACCTCCCGTGTCGTTATTTGTTTGGATTGGATAAACATGTAAACTCTTTTGATTTTCATAAAATCGTAACAGATTTTTATGATTGCTAGATAAAATCATTGGAAATTTTAGGATTTTGATGATTGCTGAACAAGAGTACGATGACTGAAAAAATAGCCAAGACCTGGAAGATTGATGGCTGTTTGGGTTATTTGTATTCCATATAGGGGTATGTACTGTTTACAGCCCAGAATTGGGTTTGGAAAATTGGTCAGATCTTGCTTGTGACATCCAGGACTGATACTTAATCGATGATCATTGACAATTATGAGAAGTGTGCAGATCCCAATATTATTATTATTCACCCTCCCCCTCAGCAAGTCAGGCATGGATCCTTATGAAGAGTGATATGACTTTACCAATTTCGACTCATGTGACTACCTTGCATGACCTTCTGACACCCCTGAGGCCAACGTGATCACATCACCTTTAGACAACCCTAAAGGCCCATGGTAATGACTTTTTGATAATTCTGATAATCTGTGGTGAACACCTTTAGATACTGTTCATCATGTCACTGAAAACCCTTGTGATGACGGTGACAATAATGAGCAGATAACTGCCATATAGGTAGAGAATCTTATATGGTATTAGGTAATTAAAAGGACAGCAAGGTGATGACAAGTACAAAAGATGAAGTGACTCTTGTGTGCTGACTAAAGTGACTAATCCCAAGGAGACTTTGATGACCCAAGTTGGGACCAAGATTCAATCCAGATGACCCTTACGACAAGTAGTGTACCTTTGACAATTAATGTGACAGCCTTTTGAAGACCCTGGAAAATTTCCTGACAATAGTGACAATTCCAGCTGGCAATTTTTATTGAAAAAGTTGAAAGGTGCCTGTCTTGCTGCTCGTGACAATGATGACATTGGCAACAACGGTGGCAGAAAATTGATGAAAGCAGTGATGGAGAAGTCAGGGCTTTATTTGTTCTTATGCCTTACTTGAAAGTAGAGATAACAATATTGAAATATTTGTTTTATCCACAAATTTAGGATTTGTTCATCACCACTATGAATTAATGAAATGATTGTTTATTGCTTTTCTTGAATTGGCATAATTTTGCTAGAACGCTAGTGTTCATCAGTAATTTTCATCAGCCAGGCTAGAATGAATAAAAATTACTCAACACTTACCGTTTACTGAGGTCTGAAATCTGTAAACATAGTCAGTAACAGTAATCTTAGTACACAGATGATGAAATACTCATCTTTTCTTGACAAACCAAATGGTGCATTGCTAGAGGAAGTCTACAAATTTCATGTCAACCAGGCTGTATTTCGGATGAATATTGTTTGGGCTATTGTCTGTGAGTGATATACTATGTCTTTGTACACATTGTTTGCAAACTTTGTAGATTGACATCATTTAGCTTGCTGGAAAAAACCACGGACATTGGTTGCACATATGCATATATAAATCAGTGCACAATACTATGATATGGCATACATATGTCTAGAATCAACTTAAGGGTTTGCTAGTTTTACAACAATATTGTTGTTTCAAGATTTGAACTAGAACAGTAGTTAGACAAGGCGTATTCTATTATAAGAACGAAACAGATCACTGCAACAATTTTGCAGAAGGGAATGATATTATGACGTTGCACTGTAAGATATGGACTAGATTGAGATAATGACAAATTAAATCAACAGCTCATTGTATGCTAACAAGATTCTTCAACATTTGAGGTTCAAAGATGCTACAATTTGTAGGCTATTAACTTCAGTTATTTACAAAACTACTAGCTCATCACTTTGTGAACAAGAGGACTGGACATAAACACAAGGATTGCCCTGACAGGACAAATAAGTCCTAAAAAGTACGGTACTGGGTGCAGGACAAATGGTCGTGTAGAGAAAGATTGCTATTCGGCTCATCCAAACAAAGCCCCAAAGCCTTACAAGACAAGACAGTGGGAAGAAGAGTTAAGCTATGGAATTCATGCTTTCAGGATTGAAGTTTAAGGAATAACCCCTGTCGGGCTTAAACCAACAAATGCTGGAAATAGCATATTTTGACTGACAACCTATTCCCACCTTAAAATATGTACTTGTATAAGTTTGAACAAAAAATGGCCTATTTTGGGTGACCTAGGAATCATGGAAAATCGTCAAAATAGTCCATTCCAAGGCATAAGATTGCTCAATAACATCTCAGGAGGCTACCGCTCCATCAGGGCCATCTAGTTTTCACTTATGCCTGTCCTACAGGCTGTTGAGTAAAAAAAGTCCAAGAAGAGAAGTACCAAAATTTCGGCAACTTATACAAATTCCGCGCCAAAATTGTGATGGCTCATGCGGCAGTGCGAGGCATGCCATTTCCCTACCATCCCACACAAGACACGCTCTATTTTGTTTTACACCCTTAACACTCAAAGCACGAACATTATCACTCAAGAACAGTATTGTATCACCCTCCGCGGCCTAAAACAACCTCACGATCGACCGAATTGGGTATTCTTCAGTTTTCGCGCATACCATATGTTCGCATTCTCATCATTCCCACACAATGGAACCGCAAGGTCCCTGAAATGACAATTTAAGTTCATAAGTGAACAAAGGAGAAAGTATGAGTCTTGTTTTCTTTCACCAAAAATGAGAAGCCTCAATATTGAAACTAATGAGTTCCCAGGAAGAGCGATGCATAACAGTCGGAGTATTTCGAAGACTTTAATAAGTCGTTGGCACACCTACTCATACTATATTTACATACTCAGTTGAGTGAAAACATGACTACAAAATCTGAAGCTGTGCAGCTACACGGCTTAAAATTTTGAAGCCGTATGAATTCATGGCTTCCAATTTTGAAGCAGTGCATTCTGACGGCTTCAAAATTCGAAGCTGTGTTTTCACACAACCGATAATTTTACTTTAGCGCACAAAGGTAAATCACGAAATAATTATATGGTTTACAATCATTTATACCTCTATATGTGAGGGATATTTCTGACATAGGCCAATTATCTACCTTAACTGGTAAACCCAAAGAGGTTCCAGGTGGAACCTCCAACGGTCCTCTTCCCTTTGTGTAACACAAAGGAAGTACAATAGTCATAAGATAGTGTTTCTGAGAAACAATATTCAAAAGACAATTTCTTTCTTGAGAAACACCCATATACATTCTAGGTGTTTCTTGGACAAAATATCCAAGAGATGATTTCTTTCTCAGAAACCTTCTCATGGGACAGTTCCTGTTGGCAGTTGAGAGACAAGGAGCAGTCATGGAACTGCCCTAAATTACCTCCAATCTCTAACAGGATCACCTGTGCTTGGTGATGCATGGATTACCTAGTGTACCATGCAATACCTATTTCAGTAGTGTAACTCTCATAAATAAAATCTTTCAACAACATGTATCTACCCGTTTACTACATAGTAAAAACTACAGCAAAACGGCTTAGGTCACTATCAATTGATAGCCTTCGCGCAATCAGATCGGATCGTCTGTCCGTCGTTCCACCATCCATCATCCATCATCTGTTGTCGGTGGTTGACCATGGTAGGTTCGTCTGTCCGTCGTCCATTGTTGCTCGAAGCCGTACAATACACTTGGGTGTGTTACACGTGGCGCAACTTGTGCTGCCTGACCCCAAGAGTAGCAATATTGCCACAGCTGAGCCCCGAGTCACGTACTCAGCCAGTTGAAGTGAGTTCACTCACAGGCCAGCACGTGTTTTTTTGAAACACGTAGCGAACAAGAATTCCCCTGTATGTCAGTGAGGACTAGATCCCACTTGACACAGGTATACTCCGCTTTTGTTAGCAGAGTGCGCATGTAGCACATAGTGCATTTGCCATAAAAAAAGACCACTTGTGACGTATCATACGCACTTGTGGCACGAATGCTTACGTACCTATTAGGTAGTAGCAGCCCCTCATTAAAAATGAGGAGGCAATAAACATAAATGCCTCGGTTTATTTTTTTCCGAAAGAGCAATATGTGTGTAGTCTATTTTTAGACCTAAAAATACGATTAGACTTAAAATTAGTCCATACCCGTGATCACATGCAGATGCAGTGACACCACGGAGTACTAAGTACTTATAGCCTTAGGGCAGTACAAGAAAAATTCTTCTAGGGCATAAAATGACCCTATAAAGAATCGTATGGCCTCTAAGGCCTAAAAAGGTTGCTCGTGACCCCCGAGAGGTTTCGGTCACTTGAAAGACTCGCGATTCCCCTGGAAGTTCGCGGTTCTCAGGTTTCCAATGTGTAAGACACATCCTAAAGGGAAATAGTCCCACGATCGCGGATCAGCCCCATTCACATTTGAGCGCGTCACGGCACAGCCCATTTCACAAAAGTATCGCGACACAGCCCTCGCGATCACGATTGAAAAAAACGACCACATATCATTTGTCCTAGACTCGCTGGGCTCAGCCCACTTGCGCGATGGACCAGCCTAGGAGAGAACCTTGTTCTACTCCGCATGTGGGCATAGGAGCGCAATATATTGCCGCATCCCGGTCAGACGTCAGAGTGACACGGAGTATTGTCTCCAAGTCCCAGCACGCATGGGGGCGCAAGAAGGACCCATAAAACGACTACATGCCGTGCCCCAGAAACGCTCTTAGCAAAATTCTCGCGAATCTCCGATTTGCGCAAGAATGCTGCATACTTTTTGCGGTTTTTGTCAGGAAAACACGTAACTTGTTGATTTATTTCTTAAATCCAAGCAAAAAAAGTGAGAAAAGTCCACAAAAGTGAGAATTCTTCTCATGTGGTATCCCTTTCATGCATATAAGCTACCGAGCTTAGCAAAAAGAAAGAAAAGCTAGTTGGCTGTGAATAGCCCCTGCACTTCCTCTGGTCCGAGGAAAATAGAATTTAGAGCCCGAAAATATAAATTCGGAATTATTTAATTTTTAATTAAAGAGCTCGTTAGAGAAAAATCTTGATCAAAAATCTACTGTCACGTTAAAATAACCTGATATTCAAATACCTTGCTACATGTAAAAATAAAACAAAAATGCCAAGAAATCTTCTGGCATCATGAATTGTTTTCTCAAGAAGATGAACTCTTCTCCCACGTTGAGAAATGTACACATGTGCCATGTTGCACTATTAACAAGCAATGGTATCAAAAAAGCAACTGGAAATCAAACCATGTTGGGTTTCAACCCCTGACACGGTGTTGCTACAGTAACAGTGAAAGCAAGAAGGACGTAGTTCCAAGCTTCCCCATGTTCCAAAATTAGGAACATCCTATGTTTTCCTTACCCAGCTAGGCAGGTGTCAAACTCTTGGCACACGCAGGATGGGTTCTTCCTACTCAAAAGGAAGGGCAAAGTCACACGATGTTTTTTATTATGCAAGCATTAAATTCCTGTCAAAACACACTTTTCTGAGTACATATTACCCAGAGTGACTAAGCCAGCATATGACCTCAGTCTTTGACAAATGCAAGAACTGAGTTTGAATTGTTCTAGATTTTCGAACAAATAACAACATAAAATATGTTAAGATCAATTTCACCTTGCCAGTGATAATTGATGCAAAGTCTGCAAAAATCTGTGAACCAGAGTTGAAACAAAACATGGACACAACATACCATGCACATAGCTAACCACTTAAGTGCAGGACTCTTCTTGAGCAAAATACTCATGATCACAGAGCTAACCACTCCTGTGAAAAACTCCTCTGGGGGTTGAGTACAATAGCAGACCTTCCAAGCTGTGTCAAAATAAAAGAAAAAGACACGCACTTACACTACAAACTCAATTTCATACATGTTACTGAGGTTTCTCATGACAAGAGAAACTGTTTGATGAAGTTCAGTGTGTTGGAAGAACGTGCCTGTTTACCTCTACTTTTTGAACAAGGTAGGTTTACAGCCTATAAAGACAGAGCACAACCAGTCCAAAAGTCAAGTAAAAACAACGAGGACAATTTACCTTGGCGACTGGAGGGTTTCATTGACAGCCGTCGTCAGAACTGGCTGTACAAGAACAGAACACCCAAACAAACATAAATTACTGTAAATCAAAAAGTGATTCTTAAAATAAGTGAAAATAGACAAAAATAGTTAGGAAAACTGTCTAAACTCAAAGAATCCTTACAGTACTGTAGATGTTGCTATGTTCAACTCTGCAATCACCATAAGACTGCATGAAAAGTCAACAAATCATAGACTAGATACTGACGCATCTAGAACCCAATTCGTGCCTAGAAAAACTGAAGAAGGTTATACCTACTCAGAGCTAGCAATAACAATCATGGGTTTTCCATGTGCCTCACAAGCACATTCAATGGAGTCAATGATGGCCATACTGTTCTCAATAGAACTCATTTGGAGTAATATGATATTCTCTCCAAAGGCTAGCTTGAGAGACACCTTAAACAAGGTTAGGATGGACTCATTAAGCAGCGAGTAAAGGTTTGCATGACAAACCAATACACAACATCTCTGCACAAAGACAACAAGGGCTTAATAACAGACCCAAAGTCTTTGCATGGCAAAAGCACCATGCCCACAAGCAGATGAAAACTCGCTAAAGATTCGCCCATACAGGGAACTCACACGCTACTGGGTGGTCCAGTACAAGGGAGAACCTTGGGTAAGACAATATGATTGTCTCGCCTCACTCACAACTGGAATTGTAGAGGAGGAGGTACACGGTACACAAAAAAGAGACTGATTAATGTTAGACATTTGTTACCACAACAAGTCTAGAGCAACACCAACTCAGGTTGGGTATGCTCGCATTCTAGTACAGCTTGCTGAACTTAGAGTGCATATACTACACAGAATAAGAGAAATTGAATCCTTGACCATGATTAACATTATTGAATTCAACAGAACTGTGTCTTACTAGATAATGGTCTCACTGAGACGTGATGACTAGTACTTGATTCTCTTGTGAGAACTTCTGACGGTTCACCTTCAGAATTAGCCATGGAGAACACATATGGTGTCCATAAGGAAGGACTCATAGAGTCACCGAAACACGTGGGTCTTTTGCTAAAGACAACGGGATGACCATAGGTAGTGCACACATGTTTGGCACAACAAACCATAAAATAAGCCTCATAATCACATGAGCACACGAACAAAAACGATCCACAACCGTTGTTCTTGTAAACCACAGCATATAGAATTGTGAGTATCCCTAGTTAAACAGGAATATCATAGGATAAGTCAAACATGAACATCTCTACTGAGAGACATGTCGCACCTTGTTGGCATGCAATGCACAACAAATGCAAGTCAAGAAGCTATGCACAGAAATGTAGTATCGCTTCACTAGCTTAGACAAATCCAAAGAGAAACACAACTATTACGTTGTCAACATATCATGAAAAGTTCACTTCTCCATGATGCTCGCTGTGAAGTCACAATATGGTTCCATAAACCATAAGATTATAGTCAACAACTGTCTTTCAAAATATAAAAATAGGTACGCACATGCACATTTAAATATGTTGCAATGTCATTACCACCAACAAAAGAGTTATACATGTACAGACCTCCCTCAAGGATCCTTGCTACAAAATACAAAAGGATATCATAAACACTGAATCCGTACTCTTCATGGTACAAAAAGACATAGACGTTGATGCTTGGACCTTCCAATGATTATAGTCAATACATCAAGTATGACTTGACATTGTTCACTTGCCGATAGCTGACCCTTTGGGCAACTATTCCCATGGATACATAGGGGTGACAGAGCAAATTGAAGGACAATTTACAAACACAAAGGATTGCAGAAGATAACAAACAGAATATCTGTACTATCAGCACCTTCGTACCTAGACCTGGTTCAATATCCACATTGTACACAAATAGTGACAATTAAGGTGCAGTTTCAACACTCCACTTTCGGACCATATGCATTTCATTTGGCTTCCCATTGTAAGTCAACCAGAGTCTTCAAATATCAAAACCCAAAAAGTGAATTACTATCTAGAGTTCAACATCAACCAAATCATGGAGATGCTTGGCCTGCTGTACCAATCATGGTCTTGTCAGCAGCTTCTAGTGGCGCAATGTTTACCTAAACAAACACTCAGATGCCATTCACTCAAACCTACTATGCAGTGCCTATTGCCCAAATGTAGTGTAGCAATCATAAGATGGAATTGTTGTTCGGCATTCCACTTTTGCACACACAGACTAAATCAATAGGAGACACCAGGCAACACCAAACCGACCCAAAATTATCCTCATAAATTTATGGTCACATGGTCCGTGGAAAGCAATGCTTAGTAAACAAAGGTATTTTACCCCGCACAAATATTCAGTAGGTATACCAGTGATAATTGGACTATCACAGACAGTATACGATAAGACAATCAGGGTTACACGCGGAAGTAAGTCAGAATATAAGTTTGACTTAGGAGAGTACAATCAAACCAGCTTTATCATAAGCCATGACAAATCTCCCTCTCCACATGAACTTACACTTCATATACTACATAAAATAATATGTAGGTACAAAGCGTCACAGGCAGCTTGCACATTTTTAACCTCAACAAGAACGTTTTTTCTGCAAGTCTGGCTCATATTCGGATTTTTTCCTCACCGAGGTTTTACTTTTCCGCGAGCCACGCTAATTCTCCAATCGTGGGGGCGAGTGACATAGGCCAATTATCTACCTTAACTGGTAAACCCAAAGAGGTTCCAGGTGGAACCTCCAACGGTCCTCTTCCCTTTGTGTAACACAAAGGAAGTACAATAGTCATAAGATAGTGTTTCTGAGAAACAATATTCAAAAGACAATTTCTTTCTTGAGAAACACCCATATACATTCTAGGTGTTTCTTGGACAAAATATCCAAGAGAGGATTTCTTTCTCAGAAACCTTCTCATGGGACAGTTCCTGTTGGCAGTTGAGAGACAAGGAGCAGTCATGGAACTGCCCTAAATTACCTCCAATCTCTAACAGGATCACCTGTGCTTGGTGATGCATGGATTACCTAGTGTACCATGCAATACCTATTTCAGTAGTGTAACTCTCATAAATAAAATCTTTCAACAACATGTATCTACCCGTTTACTACATAGTAAAAACTACATCAAAACGGCTTAGGTCAATTTCACACAGCTTCAAAAATAGAAGCCGTCTAGTTAGATGGCTTCCAAATCTGAAGCAGTGTAATGCACGACTGATTTTTCAAATTAGCTGTTTGCCCACTGGCGCAAACATTACGCTCAAGATTTAAAAGGTAACTATTAGCAAGTAGTAGGAGTGTGTTCCATAGTTGTTCATGCTTATTGATAGCGAATCTATGGTAGTAGTTGATTGCTCTTTGATGTTCTTTGAAGGCTAAAGTGATTGGTTCACGCATGAAGAAGCACTAAAATTGGGGACCTTGCCGGTTGCTGCCCTCCATCTCAACAAATCACTGCGTGTCTCCTGCCAGCAGCTCTGGAGGCGTCAGCTTGCCGGCCTTGACTGCGTCAAGCTAGCGCCGGGACAGCACGCCGGTCCATTGAGAGCCAAAGCCGTACGCTGAGTGCCATTGGTGACATTGCGTGACATGATGGCAGCCTGGGCGCTGCAGCAGTGCATCGTTATTTGTTGCTGTTGATGGCTGTCGCCTTCACAGCTCTTGGAGCCTGTTCATCATCGTGCAGTGCTCTGACCTATGCTGATGAACTAAGAATCACTGGAGAAGAGGTTTCTCCTAATTTGCTCCTTGCAGATGCGACTGCGATCTAGGGGGTTTTGATGCAACGCAGGCGGCTTCTTTTCTTGGTTGGGGAGTGTAGCCGATTGAGGACAACATGAAATCTTACTGAATGACAGTGGTTTTGTGAGTGATGCTGTCTTGACAAGGGAAGGAGGATTGGAGACGGGCAGTTGAGAAGATCCATTATGTTGAACGAGTCCAAGATGACCGCTAAGCCACGAAGAGGATGCATTGACATTGTTGTTGAATGTGTGGTTCAACGACAAGGTTGGATGAGGGTGATTGTTTGGGTCTGTTTGTGCTGTGATGGTTGGCCAGTCTTTTGGTTCCGTTAGAGTTTTCTGACTACTCTTCATCTGTTGGTGAGTGCCTGGAGCAGTGACCGGACCGGTGAGTGGGCAGGGAATGGTTTGAGTGACAAAACAGCAGGATGCCGCTACCTGGTGGCTGAAGGGTGTGAGGGGTTTGTGTCGTAGTTGTGCCTACTGTTGGTGTTGTCTTAATGGTTGCAGATGCAGGTCTCCAGGTGACAAAAATACATGCTGATCCGGCAAGCCAGGCACACAGGGAAGATTGCGATTCATCCAGTCTACAATCAAGAACAAACTGGCGGCAGCATGGTCCACAGTGGACTTGTTCTGGGCGGGATCTGGCGTGACGTGGAACCTGTGAGTGGAGTGAGGTATGCTGCCGTGGTGGGCGCAGCAATTGGATAGCTGGGAGATGCAAGCGTTCAAGATTTGGCTGTGTTGTCCGTTGTCACAGCTCTCTCTGCTTCTAGGAAGAGGAACACACCTGGGGGTCAGAAGAACTAATGTTATACACAAAGGGAAATGAATTTGCCTTGTCAAAGCAAGTGAAATTACTAAGTATTTAGTCATGATAAAGTATGCATACAAATCTAGGTATTAACCCTCTTAAGAACTTTTGGCCAATAAGTGGTTATTATGTGGACAATTGGCAACGCTACCCCCTTATCGGAGAGACATTTGTCCAGAAGTCACGTTTTTCACTATTGACCAAATATCGTCACACATCGACAATTGTCTCTGCGATAACGTTATTTTCTTGACAATTGTCTCCGTGATAAGACCCTCTACTTTTCACTTTTCACTTTTGGCCACATTTTCATTTTTCCGCGGAACTCTGACATCACTTCTCATATCACCAGCATCTCACGCTCATCGCGACCATGGTTGTCTGTTGCGATTGTTGACACGATCCGTGTCTCGTGACACTGCATGAAGATGCGCTCAGGGGGCATCTCTCAGTTCTTGCCCCTACTATGAGTAGTAGCCACAAGCGCAATGTTCTGTACCGTTGTTTCGTCAGAACTGAGTATGGGATGATGGGGAGGCGCAACAGGGTGCGCATGCCAGAGTGTGTTGTGAGATTCATTCGTTCCATCAGCCCAAGCAATGATGGCCAATACACTGGTCACCGTGATGCAGAAGGGGATGATTGTGATGATAACAATAATGATGACGACGATGATCTAGTGAACTCATCCTTCCAGGAGATTGAAGATGAAGCTTCTCCCAAGATAGTTGACTTTGAAGGTGGGCAACGCATCCGTCTCTCCTTGCATTTCAAGAGCAGTCATTATAATGCAGAACACGTCCATCAGATTGTTCTCGAGTCACCGATTGAAGGATGGCAGGTGTCTTACCACAAGGAGCTACTGACCACTGCAACATTTTTGTGCGAGGATGAATCGACTTATAAGATCCTGTCGATGTTCTGTTTTGGGAAAACTGCGATGTTTGGAACACTCTTCACTCCATTTGGATCAACTCTATCAAACCTAAAGCGAGCCATCTTCAATTTTTGATTCGTGTGTTGTCTGTTTTTGAGATGGTGTGGACAATGGCACTCTTATCCAGTGCCACTGGGAGGGCTGTGTAATCCCATAAGATGGCGTATTCTTGTTGACCACGCCAGGGAACTGCGGTGATGACACCATTCATGTAGAGGCCATCTGGGATGTCAGGATGCTGCCCAGGAGACTGAAGGAACAATGACTTTCGAGCTCGAACACCTTCACCTTTGAACTTGATTTTTCTACCAAAGAATTGCTCCCATCCCGGATCATGGGCAACACGGTTGGATGAATCATTTGTGAGTTGTTCAGTAGACTCGTTGACAACAATCGCTTCAACTGTAGGTGTGCGGTCACTGCCTGCGAACGAGCAATCTTCGTGTAGGGAGAGGTCAGGCTGAATTTTGACCTGAACGCCATCATCGAGAGGTGGTAGAGGAGGTGGCGAGAGACCAGGAGGAAGTACCTCTTGGGTGAGAGGCAATACAGGATGATTGTCTTCGTCGCTCGTCGCAGATGCTGCGGCGGCAGGAGCAGGCGTCGGTGACATAGTGCTCAGCAACAAGTGGGGCTGTATCTTGAAGAAGAATAAAATTTATGGGGGGATATGAGGTTCTGCTAGGGCCAATTTTTTGAGAGGAATCGATCTAGACCATCAGATTTAGTATTGGGGCAGTGTAAGGGGGTGAATTGAAAGGATTTTGTTAACATGTGGACGATCGTCCGCATGTTTCTTAACATGTGGACGATTGTCCGCTTGATACGTAAGAGGGTTAAACAACTAGAGTCTTAACTAGCGACACATGTATTTGTATTGTTTGTTCTAAGACCAACAAATACATGATGGGTCAAAAACGAAGGTGTTTTGGGGGGATTCACCAAGGATCCATAATCACTATTTGAGAGTGAAATATCATTACCCACCATTGGTATTGCTTCTGAACTCAATGTCTGACAACTTGGTCAGGAAGCAACCGGTTTAGGACGAAATTCACGGAAATTTTCTATGCTCTAACAAAGGCTTAAATAAAATAAAGTTTCCGGCATTAGATGCAGGTTTGAGAAGATTGGGAAAAGCATTATTATTTGTTAGCAAGCATAAATAAAAAATTTGTCGAGCGTACAGGACACGTTGGATCGAGTTCCTCAATATTTTGGCGAGAGTACGTCTATGTTATATATAGTTTTTATGAATGAAGGAAAGTCCGTTCGGCATCTGTCCTCCTCGCTCAACGGAAGGCTCGCGATTCATGGGAACCCTCCGTGATTTCCCATGAATCATGGGAACCTCTCACGAATCACTGGAGCCTCCCATGATTCATGGGAAGTGCCCGTTATTCATGGGAAACTCATAGGGAATCCCTTACTTCAATTCACGGGAGGCTCCCATGATTCATGGGAGGTTCCCATGTGAAATCATGGGACTCCTCCCATGAATAACTTGTATCCCTTGAGGGATAAGACTTTTCCAATGGACATTAGGGGGAAAGAAAGCTTCTCATCAGATAAGAACATCGACCGTTTAGAAAATGAAAATTGTGTAGACGGCACTAATCATTCGGCTAGAACTGAGTCAACGCATACATTTCTCGCGAATTTTTTTATATAAGCCAATTTAGTAAGAGAAGTATGCTCGTTAGTTAACAATTCCGAACAGGTTTGTACATACGACATATTTTGTTTTATTTAAGCTTTAGTAGATACTTCAAAAATTTCCCGTGAATATCTTACAAAACCGGTTGCTTCCAGACAATTGAGGCACGCTCGTAAGCTTTTTTTCAATTTCAAAATTAATTTTGAAGCAGTGCATTCTGACGGCTTCAAAATTCGAAGCTGTGTTTTCACACAACCGATAATTTTACTTTAGCGCACAAAGGTAAATCACGAAATAATTATATGGTTTACAATCATTTATACCTCTATATGTGAGGGATATTTCACACAGCTTCAAAAATAGAAGCCGTCTAGTTAGATGGCTTCCAAATCTGAAGCAGTGTAATGCACGACTGATTTTTCAAATTAGCTGTTTGCCCACTGGCGCAAACATTACGCTCAAGATTTAAAAGGTAACTATTAGCAAGTAGTAGGAGTGTGTTCCATAGTTGTTCATTCTTATTGATAGCGAATCTATGGTAGTAGTTGATTGCTCTTTGATGTTCTTTGAAGGCTAAAGTGATTGGTTCACGCATGAAGAAGCACTAAAATTGGGGACCTTGCCGGTTGCTGCCCTCCATCTCAACAAATCACTGCGTGTCTCCTGCCAGCAGCTCTGGAGGCGTCAGCTTGCCGGCCTTGACTGCGTCAAGCTAGCGCCGGGACAGCACGCCGGTCCATTGAGAGCCAAAGCCGTACGCTGAGTGCCATTGGTGACATTGCGTGACATGATGGCAGCCTGGGCGTGCAGCAGTGCATCGTTATTTGTTGCTGTTGATGGCTGTCGCCTTCTCAGCTCTTGGAGCCTGTTCATCATCGTGCAGTGCTCTGACCTATGCTGATGAACTAAGAATCACTGGAGAAGAGGTTTCTCCTAATTTGCTCCTTGCAGATGCGACTGCGATCTAGGGGGTTTTGATGCAACGCAGGCGGCTTCTTTTTCTTGGTTGGGGAGTGTAGCCGATTGAGGACAACATGAAATCTTACTGAATGACAGTGGTTTTGTGAGTGATGCTGTCTTGACAAGGGAAGGAGGATTGGAGACGGGCAGTTGAGAAGATCCATTATGTTGAACGAGTCCAAGATGACCGCTAAGCCACGAAGAGGATGCATTGACATTGTTGTTGAATGTGTGGTTCAACGACAAGGTTGGATGAGGGTGATTGTTTGGGTCTGTTTGTGCTGTGATGGTTGGCCAGTCTTTTGGTTCCGTTAGAGTTTTCTGACTACTCTTCGTCTGTTGGTGAGTGCCTGGAGCAGTGACCGGACGGTGAGTGGGCAGGGAATGGTTTGAGTGACAAAACAGCAGGATGCCGCTACCTGGTGGCTGAAGGGTGTGAGGGGTTTGTGTCGTAGTTGTGCCTACTGTTGGTGTTGTCTTAATGGTTGCAGATGCAGGTCTCCAGGTGACAAAAATACATGCTGATCCGGCAAGCCAGGCACACAGGGAAGATTGCGATTCATCCAGTCTACAATCAAGAACAAACTGGCGGCAGCATGGTCCACAGTGGACTTGTTCTGGGCGGGATCTGGCGTGACGTGGAACCTGTGAGTGGAGTGAGGTATGCTGCCGTGGTGGGCGCAGCAATTGGATAGCTGGGAGATGCAAGCGTTCAAGATTTGGCTGTGTTGTCCGTTGTCACAGCTCTCTCTGCTTCTAGGAAGAGGAACACACCTGGGGGTCAGAAGAACTAATGTTATACACAAAGGGAAATGAATTTGCCTTGTCAAAGCAAGTGAAATTACTAAGTATTTAGTCATGATAAAGTATGCATACAAATCTAGGTATTAACCCTCTTAAGAACTTTTGGCCAATAAGTGGTTATTATGTGGACAATTGGCAACGCTACCCCTTATCGGAGAGACATTTGTCCAGAAGTCACGTTTTTCACTATTGACCAAATATCGTCACACATCGACAATTGTCTCTGCGATAACGTTATTTTCTTGACAATTGTCTCCGTGATAAGACCCTCTACTTTTCACTTTTCACTTTTGGCCACATTTTCATTTTTCCGCGGAACTCTGACATCACTTCTCATATCACCAGCATCTCACGCTCATCGCGACCATGGTTGTCTGTTGCGATTGTTGACACGATCCGTGTCTCGTGACACTGCATGAAGATGCGCTCAGGGGGCATCTCTCAGTTCTTGCCCCTACTATGAGTAGTAGCCACAAGCGCAATGTTCTGTACCGTTGTTTCGTCAGAACTGAGTATGGGATGATGGGGAGGCGCAACAGGGTGCGCATGCCAGAGTGTGTTGTGAGATTCATTCGTTCCATCAGCCCAAGCAATGATGGCCAATACACTGGTCACCGTGATGCAGAAGGGGATGATTGTGATGATAACAATAATGATGACGACGATGATCTAGTGAACTCATCCTTCCAGGAGATTGAAGATGAAGCTTCTCCCAAGATAGTTGACTTTGAAGGTGGGCAACGCATCCGTCTCTCCTTGCATTTCAAGAGCAGTCATTATAATGCAGAACACGTCCATCAGATTGTTCTCGAGTCACCGATTGAAGGATGGCAGGTGTCTTACCACAAGGAGCTACTGACCACTGCAACATTTTTGTGCGAGGATGAATCGACTTATAAGATCCTGTCGATGTTCTGTTTTGGGAAAACTGCGATGTTTGGAACACTCTTCACTCCATTTGGATCAACTCTATCAAACATAAAGCGAGCCATCTTCAATTTTTTGATTCGTGTGTTGTCTGTTTTTGAGATGGTGTGGACAATGGCACTCTTATCCAGTGCCACTGGGAGGGCTGTGTAATCCCATAAGATGGCGTATTCTTGTTGACCACGCCAGGGAACTGCGGTGATGACACCATTCATGTAGAGGCCATCTGGGATGTCAGGATGCTGCCCAGGAGACTGAAGGAACAATGACTTTCGAGCTCGAACACCTTCACCTTTGAACTTGATTTTTCTACCAAAGAATTGCTCCCATCCCGGATCATGGGCAACACGGTTGGATGAATCATTTGTGAGTTGTTCAGTAGACTCGTTGACAACAATCGCTTCAACTGTAGGTGTGCGGTCACTGCCTGCGAGCGAGCAATCTTCGTGTAGGGAGAGGTCAGGCTGAATTTTGACCTGAACGCCATCATCAAGAGGTGGTAGAGGAGGTGGCGAGAGACCAGGAGGAAGTACCTCTTGGGTGAGAGGCAATACAGGATGATTGTCTTCGTCGCCGTCGCAGATGCTGCGGCGGCAGGAGCAGGCGTCGGTGACATAGTGCTCAGCAACAAGTGGGGCTGTATCTTGAAGAAGAATAAAATTTATGGGGGATATGAGGTTCTGCTAGGGCCAATTTTTTGAGAGGAATCGATCTAGACCATCAGATTTAGTATTGGGGCAGTGTAAGGGGGTGAATTGAAAGGATTTTGTTAACATGTGGACGATCGTCCGCATGTTTCTTAACATGTGGACGATTGTCCGCTTGATACGTAAGAGGGTTAAACAACTAGAGTCTTAACTAGCGACACATGTATTTGTATTGTTTGTTCTAAGACCAACAAATACATGATGGGTCAAAACGAAGGTGTTTTGGGGGGATTCACCAAGGATCCATAATCACTATTTGAGAGTGAAATATCATTACCCACCATTGGTATTGCTTCTGAACTCAATGTCTGACAACTTGGTCAGGAAGCAACCGGTTTAGGACGAAATTCACGGGAAATTTTCTATGCTCTAACAAAGGCTTAAATAAAATAAAGTTTCCCGGCATTAGATGCAGGTTTGAGAAGATTGGGAAAAGCATTATTATTTGTTAGCAAGCATAAATAAAAAAATTTGTCGAGCGTACAGGACACGTTGGATCGAGTTCCTCAATATTTTGGCGAGAGTACGTCTATGTTATATATAGTTTTTATGAATGAAGGAAAGTCCGTTCGGCATCTGTCCTCCTCGCTCAACGGAAGGCTCGCGATTCATGGGAACCCTCCCGTGATTTCCCATGAATCATGGGAACCTCTCACGAATCACTGGAGCCTCCCATGATTCATGGGAAGTGCCCGTTATTCATGGGAAACTCATAGGGAATCCCTTACTTCAATTCACGGGAGGCTCCCATGATTCATGGGAGGTTCCCATGTGAAATCATGGGACTCCTCCCATGAATAACTTGTATCCCTTGAGGGATAAGACTTTTCCAATGGACATTAGGGGGAAAGAAAGCTTCTCATCAGATAAGAACATCGACCGTTTAGAAAATGAAAATTGTGTAGACGGCACTAATCATTCGGCTAGAACTGAGTCAACGCATACATTTCTCGCCGAATTTTTTTTATATAAGCCAATTTAGTAAGAGAAGTATGCTCGTTAGTTAACAATTCCGAACAGGTTTGTACATACGACGTATTTTGTTTTATTTAAGCTTTAGTAGATACTTCAAAAATTTCCCGTGAATATCTTACAAAACCGGTTGCTTCCAGACAATTGAGGCACGCTCGTAAGCTTTTTTTCAATTTCAAAATTACGATGAGCTGTGTCACCTAAAAAAATTCGACCGGGGATAAAGTGATGTGAAAGAGGTTTCTTTGCATATGATGATTGATGAGGTCAGTGACTATGAATTGGAATTGTCTCACCGTGTCAGTTGAACCATGGACAGGGCAACCTAAGACTACAGGCATTCATTGCTGATGCTGTTGGTGTTGTGCATGGATATGGTGTGCAGTGCCTGTAGATATCAGGGGAAAGCTGGATGTGCCCACATTCTTTGAGATAATGCATGAAACTGACATCTGAATCTGTGATACTACCACATGATGCCAATCCAAAAATAACAAATCAGGAGCTAAAATGTAAGAAATTCTGGTAGTTCTAGCCTTGATCATGCTAAATGATGCACAGAATGTTACTAAATCCATTGATTCATCAGCACAATTTACGGTAATAGATGGTTGCTTTTTGTACAAGGCAATTCTGACTGATGTCAAGCATATCAGAAAGCTGAACTTCATCCTTCGCAGTCTAAGTTGATTTCCATGCAACTGTTGCATAACCTCAGACCCAGATGTTGAAACCAACATCAAAATTGACAATATACCTGAGTGCGATAGTTTCTATTTTGTACCACCTAAACCTGATGGAGCTATTTTAGCCTACAGTTTTGTTGTTATGTGGATGTCACAGCAACAAGTGCAAATACTGTAGTACAAATGAATATGCAGAAAGCACATTCACTTTTGGCTTAAAGAGAGGAAGAATACACATGGGGAACAACAAAATACCTTGGCTAGGAGATCACCTGAAGGGAAATAAAGTTGCCTGTGTACACTGCTCAAAAGAAAAATCAAAGTAAACAATGCCTTAAAGGAGAGTGCAACACTTAAATCATCAAAACTTTATCACATGATCTACTGTAATATCTCTAGAGTGACTGTACAGGTGATGGACAGATCCAAATTCATGATTAAAAATAAGGTTTGGAAAGTATTGTTGATGAAATTATCTGGAAGAAATCGTGCAGGTATATGGGAACAGACTCTGGAAAAACCAAGCTACTTATGTGTTTTACATATAATGAAACACAGAGGATAAAGAAATATTTTGACCAACAATCAAGAAAAGCTGGCAGAGAGAGTTTCTTGGAATGATTCACGTTCAATTCAATGGACACTCCATAGCACAACATCATGGCATGACTTTCTTCTACATTGCTCAAAACAGGAGGACAATGATTGCAAAACTAGTGATAGGGGGCTAACATTAATGTCAGGGCATCATACTGATTGTGAATCCAAGAGTGTGTAAATGTTCAACTCTAGTAGTTTTCACACAAGAAAACTTACAGATGAAGTGTAAATTCTTTGAAAAGAAATTTTCAATCAAGTTTATTGTATTGATCTCAAAGTACATGCAATGCAACTGATGTTGTAGACTTGATGAAATACAAGGAATGAACTCAAGAACAATGACAATCAGCATAACCATAAAAAACATGATAGGCTTAGTTCTTCAAAGATCATGGGGTGGGCTGATATCATTCCCTCAAACAGAATTGGCATGCCTATAGCGCAGGCTGATCGTGTATATGCTACAGCCACTGGGTCTGGTCAAGTCATCAAAGTACATCACGACTGATTGGGGCAGTGCATTTTCTGTGAAAGGACAAAGTGCTAAGTACAGTGTCACAACTGAGGAATTTTTCTCGGCTTGCTTAGTTGAAGAACAATGAGATGACACAAGAAGTCAAAGTGGCACTTGGAATTGTGATTATTGGGGATTTTATTGAACCAAAGAGCTCATGGTCAAGAACTACAGAGAAAATGTGGAGCAGGGATGCACATAAGGGGATTTCTAGAAAAATAATGCACGGCCCCATAAATCAATTAGGAACTATATAAGACAGAGTCTATATACTTAAGTAATGTCCAGGACACAATCCTCCTCACAAGTCCAAAGACAACTGCTGACTGCTAAGCATAATCAATAATTTTTCTGATGCGCATATATCACCCCATTACAAGGTATTATATATCTTGCTGCTAGGGTAGCACACAGGTGGTACTAGTAGCTTGCTGCTAGGCTTCATGACAAAGCAACTTGGCATAAATAAGTACCGATTTAAACTTCTAGTTAATTAAAGAGTTTTTGCCCTGGAAGCAAAACAGAGATGCCCATTTTTGTCAGGCAATCTACTAGTAAACAATAACCATCCTCAGCCCCTGAGCAGAAATCAATTATGGCTCATTTGGAACAAAGCCGATTGTTCTGGAAATACTTGCCCTTCGTGATGTAGGTGTAAGTGTTTGAATGATCGACTGGACCCCTAGCTTTGTGGGTTAGAATTCTTTCAACTGATTCCCACAAAGCCACACAATTTATTTACATAAAGCACTCAATTTTCAATATGAACACATCTCTGCCAATGTTAATATCTGACAATGGCAGCCACCTCAAAGCAACAAAATTATACCCAGATCATCTATCATGGATGCATTAATCAAGGCTATAATCCGTAGAAAAGATCCATCTCCCATTATTGGGGGCCAAGCAACAAAATCATGTTGCAAACTACTAATCACAAGTGCATGATGATTGTCAGCACCTCACATAGCCACCTATGTCACTGCTTCCCTTTGCTCCCATTAGCAAAGACACATAACACACATTACCCTTCAATACCCCCTACCGATTGTAAAATTATCCTTCAAATAAAGTGTGAATAATGAAAAATGATTTCGCGGAATGCAAGCATCATGACTAGAATTTCCTAGTCTCAATGTGTACTACAAGGTTGGTCATTGATGGTTTATCCGCGAACAAGATGTTGGCTTGGTAGTATTGGACAGTGTCAATGTGGGGGTGTTCATAAAATCTCCATCAATTTGTTTTAAATATGTCAATAGCACTCAGCACTAAATACAGTGTTGGAAATTGCCTACATGGTACAAATATCAGGGGTTCAACTGAGGACTTTAGGGAAAGTTGCATGAAAAACAAAACAAAAACAGTCCAACTTGATACACTTTCAAAAAGTATCGTGCTAATGTCGTCGACAACTTAGTTCCACGTCCTAGGAGAACAACAACTCCAAATGACTTGCTGTTGTTCGTCGAAAGTCCTTATCACATTTTTTATTTTTAGCAAAGGGCGGTCAATCAACTGTTCAAACGTACTTTGTCCTGACAATGACCTCATGTATGGATTGTAAGAACAGTACATTTTCAAAGATTGGTACATTTTGGTACTGATCTTTGGAAATGTACCAATTTCTAAAAATGTACCCATACATGTCGATGGTACATTTTGAGAGATCGGTACCTTAAGCAGTAGGAACTAATACAATTTCTACAAGAAAAAAGAAATTGGTACATTTTCAAAGATTGGTACTTTTGGGACTGATCTTTGAAAATATATCGATCTTGCAAAATGTACTTTTTGATTCATCAGTACATTTTGAAAGATTGGTACATTTTGGTACCAATCTGAGAAAGGGGCGTAAGACTTCTTTCTTCCTGCTGTTATCCACGTGTCAACAAATAACAACAAATACACGCAATTATCCTCCTCTAGATACACAATGCCCCTGGGTCATAGTCCTCATATTTTTTGTCAAAATCCTTTTTATGCAATCCATGTAATTCTTACATGAGTCATAGTATTGTTACCAATGTACATCCTTTCCCTTCCGTCCTGACATTTTATAATTTTCTGGAAAAAAAGATGTTTGTACTGATTTGGATGAGGGCAAGCAGAATAGTTGATAGCTTCTCAAACAAAACATGTTGACTGTTATTGTACAAAAAAGCCAATAATGTTAGTGCTAGTATGTCTATCACTTGATGCCTATGACACAATATACTTTGCACAGAAACTGTTGATGATATGTTATGCTTGTTTTGTACATCCACATGTTCCAAACATAGTTTTGTTTATTTGCTTTGAATAATTACAATAAGGAGATGTTCTAACCATCTTATTTTTAGTATGGGTGCATGCAGTAAAGGAAAGTGACATAGACAATGATTGATTATATACTGTCATCCATTGTTATATCTTTATTTAAGGAAACAAGACCTTTCCTTTTTTCGGTATCTCACTGCTGCTAAAATATTATCTTGCAGCGGCTGCTTGTAATTATGATGTGCTTGTGTGTACTCTCGATTTCTTATTAAGCTGGATGAAGCTCTGTGGATAGTACAGCTTGGAGATGCTTTTTCCTGCCTCCCATGATACTTAGTCATTACCTTTATTTTTTAAAAACATTTAAGATATTTGCTACTGACCATAAAAATTTACACGGCAACCATGGGATTCACCGCCCAAAATGTAATTGCAGTGGACTCCAATTCATAGGGTGCAGGAGTGTGACCTAAAGGGCTTCATCGCATCTACAACACCTGTAGATGCGATACAACCCTTTAGGTCACGCTCCTGCACTCGAAAATTGGAGAACGGAACTGTCCCATTGGAGTGAGGGGGGGGCGGTTGTGGGGGGGCGCGATCGCGATGATCAGGGGAGGGGCGGTTTTTTAGAGTTTTTATTCATGCGACATAAAATAAATAAGCTGTTTTACACGAGCCCAATTATGTGAATAATTGTGTGACATAGATTCAGTACAATAGTGATTTCTACGATGTGCAGGACCATCCATCTCCAAGCTGTACGAAGCTCAGAGCTCATCAAAAGTGACGTAAGTGTGACGCGAAGACCATCACGTTTAGCAGCTTTCGAAACAATTATCCCTCACTGCGTCTGCACACACAGGCCTGATCTCCTGGGATGCTATAGGATAGAGGTATGAGTAGTACATAATTACATTTACATAGATGGCTGTTGCTACCTATCCACACCTAGTAGTTCAGACATTAATGATGTCACCGAGAGGAATAAAACAATTAGAGAATAGAAGTAGGAGTCAGTCCAATCTGTGCATCCCAAAAGCTCAGGCATTTAGAGTCCAAAACTGGGGACATCACTAAATTTCAGACAATTCTTTTTCGACCGCAAAACACAGCATAACACCATGACGGTCACCAGCCCTCCTTCACCTTCTCCCACACCAAACACGCAAACACCAAACACGCAAACGGCTACCAAAAACGCCGTTTCCTCTTGCGTACACCCTCCCCGCAACGACGACGTCTCTCCGCTGCCTCCGCGCTCTTTGTTTCACCGTGCTGGCGGCGCGGACTCTCATGATGGATGCAATCAACTTCCTGGGGTTGATGACTCCCAACTCACCGGTTGTCGTCCTATCGATGATTCCGCTCGTCGCGTGGACGGGCCACTATTACCTTCTTCTCTTCGTGTTCTCGAAAACATCAACGATGGCACTCCTTCCCACGCCTCGCGATATCACTCACCACAAAGCGCCAGAAGTTTGATGAATCGCCATCTTGTCCTCCTTCTGATTCCATCTCCTCGCTGCGTTCTTCGGAGTTCACGCCGACGATTCGTAGGGTCGGCGACATACCGCAATCGTTTTTTGCGGAGGAGGACGACTCAGACTTTGAGGTTGAGCACGACGCATTGCTCGAAATGGGTGACCAGGCAACGATAGAGAGGACGACGGATCCAAACAAAATGAAATATAACAAGAAGGCCATGTTGGCCAACACTGTTTTCATGTGGGCTAGGTCAGACGTGTTGTCGGCCCAGCCTCCCATTCCCTCTACAGACAACGTCTTCAAGACGTTCGTTCAAAAATTCTCACTGCAAATACACAAACGATTTGTGGAGAGTCGACAATCAACCTCGACTGCCGCCGTCACCGATAGCTCCATCCGTAGTACTCGATCTTCCACTTCTTCCATCGATTCACCCGTCGAAAGTACGCTGAGAGAACAAGGTGCTCATCATTCTCGATTGATGTTCGAAGACATCATCTTAACCAAGGTGGGTTATTTACTGAAACTATACGTTTCCAAGGTTGCTGTCTTTAACACAGCAGGGTGGTGGGCAGACACGTTCCTCCATGTCGTGCGTACTCTTTCTTAGTCCACCATTCGCATGCATGCCCGAGATTTTTATACCTTCGTTATCAGAATCTCGAGTGATACCCAGCACGTCGACATCGCTGCGGGTAACACGTCAACGGCTCTCCTCAGGAGACAATTTGAAACCAATGATGGATTCGCCATCTCTTTCGGCGTAAAAAGTTTGACGGTACTCCGTTTACTATGCC
Source organism: Cyclotella cryptica (assembly GCA_013187285.1). Classification (NCBI taxonomy): domain Eukaryota; phylum Bacillariophyta; class Thalassiosirophyceae; order Thalassiosirales; family Thalassiosiraceae; genus Cyclotella; species Cyclotella cryptica. The sequence continues at coordinate 125,150 of JABMIG010000258.1, read as the reverse complement.
AATCTCTTGGCGTCGATTTGTTACAAGCGCGTATGATTTGTTATTCTTTGGTCCTCTGAAATCCTGTAGCCGTGTGTTTACATACGCCTTCCACAAGAAGAAAAACACAGACACCATACGCCAAATTTTCAAGGTAGGCGTACTCCTTGTATACCTCCTACCTTTCCAGGATGGTGGTTGCGAGTGGACATCTTGTCAGGGATTTAAATAACAACCCAGACAATTTGTGCAGTTTCAACAACAATCAACCAGAATCTCGTCAGTTCTTCGCTGAGTTTGATCGTCATTGCAAGGTCTGCATCGATGGTGTGGTGGATGGTTGGAAGGACTACAGCACGTCCATTATTAATTTGGATACTTTCGAGAAGTGGGTGGATCAAGCCGAGAAGTGCTTCCCAGTTTTATGGGCGCATCTCTGTAACTTGCGTGAAGTTTACGGTGCATGCGGCAAAAGTAAACGGATCATCAAGGCTGTTCGACCACGACGAAGGCAAGTATTCATATCCATTCTTGCATACAAGAGAATGCAAAATCCGAAGGCTCTCCAGCACTGGGCATTGATTCTGTCGATTGCTTTCAAGTCTATGGGAGTAGGGGCGTCAGCACTCAATGCTGTCAATTACTTTGGGATTGTTGTGTCACCGTCAAGACGCGATAGTTTCATTAAAGAAATGTATGATGGTATTCAACAGCGGCAGGTTGAGCTATTATCGAAGGAAGATTTCATCGTCTTCGTTATAGACAACTTTCAGCGTGGTCAGCGGCTAAAACAACAACGTGGTGGTCATTCTTCCTCATTTTTAAGTGGCACAAATCAATTTGCCCAGCTACCACGCAAGTTTTCGGAGACAAGGTTCATTGACTTTAAACCAATCACTGAGCTCTCCTTTGACCTTAAACAACCTGTTGTATCGCCATTCGGCATGCCACCCTACGAAACCATGGATGCCTTGGACCATTCCTCCTTCTTTGAACAGCATTCGAGTTTTACCTCAGCCTCAGATGTTGATGTAACAGGTGCACGTGTCTGTGCCTATGCAAAAAGAGGCGATGTGTGCCGGGATATCCTGTCCATTGCTAGGATAGCAGTTACCCTGGTTGATGATGGGGCAATGAAGTTCATCAAGAAGTTCACACGTGGATCATCCGTGGATTCTTTTGTGACACTGCACAACGACAAGGAGGTGTCGAAGCTCATTCAAAATTGTCAGTCTTTTAGGAAAGATGCCGTTCTCTTTTGGAATAAGGAGGGCGGAAATGTTACATTAATGAATATTTTGGGATTAATTGGTGTAGACGAGGCTTCTTCTACTGAGTGTGGTGGCATTGCTCTAGATCTCCTGCGACGTAATGGAGTGTTGGTTTACGACACGTCTAAACATCTGTGGATGCTGGCAGAGAATTGGGAGGAGAAAGTAGTTGTCCTCTTTGGAGATGTTAAGACTGTGGATAACATCAACCTAATCGAGGATATGATTAAGAAATCTCCTCGAAATATTGGGTCTCACGAGGACCAGCTAGCTATATTTGAAAAAGCACTCAGCAGGATTGTTCTTGTCCCAGGTGATTGGCACACTGGACTTGCCAAACTGATCTCAATCAACAAAATCTTTTATGATGGGTTTTTGGAAGTGTTTCATAAACTTCTTGGATGGAAAAATGTGGGTAAAGACGCAAGAAAATGCTATTATCAAAACTGTCGTCTTGTCATGTTAGTGAACCATATGTTGACTGACGTTATGTTCTCTGAGTTCTACTCTACCAACTACATTCAGTTGAAAAAGGAATATGATGAATCCACTCCTGATAACATTAGGACTAATTCTAATTTCTACATCTTCCTTGCGACCTCCTTCACAACCTTCCTCAAGAATAATCAAGGATCATCTGATCAATTTCTTCGGTTGTGTTCAAACTTCTTGTTGATGTCTAGAGATCTATTTGATTTCATAGACGCATATAGAAATTCTGACTCTATCTTCATTGAATTATATTACGAAAGATTCGCACCAGTGTGGAGAGTGATCGGACAACATCGTTATCTGGAGCGAGTCTGGAAACAAATGGAACAGTTGTATCTCGATATTGACTTCTATAAGCTACAGATTATTAGAATGAGTCGTACCGTGAGACGATTCGATTGGTCCACTAGAAAACATGCAATTGCACAAGACGAGATGATGGAACTGATTAATCGTTGGTACAGTCTTTTCCCAATGCCTCGAACCATGAAAGGGTTTGTTCGAGAGAGTGTTCAGGTTGGGCTTTCACTTACTTGTAAAATTTTTATGAATGAAGCTTGCAATCTAACCGAGTCTCAAGTAGAACCACCGAGGGCAGCTTCACAACGTTTCGACCCAAAGACAACCGCTTTTATGGTTGAACTTCTTTGTTGTTTAGAGGCTGGCCGATACCACCCCAACCGTCAATTCAGTGGGTCTTTTGTTGCGAAGCCAGTAAAAACCAATAAAGTCAAAACTAAGTTAGTTTTGAAAAGGGTGGAAGACAATATGCGTGGAGAGGAGAATGAGCCGGTGCATGACATGTGTCACACTCTACGTCAAGCTCTTGCACCGGGTGAAAGTTTAGCGGAACACGCCCTTAATATTGATGTAGTAGGACATGGTACTGAGGAAACCTCAGAAGGTAACGAGGTTGATACGACCATGATTGATGAGGAATCGTTAGCTGTTGCAATGAATGCCGTTGACGATGACGCCCAACGTGTCGTTGGAACATCAGATGATATAATTGACGATGAATTTGATGTTATACAAGAGAGCGAAGAAGACATTGTCGCCTTAGCCCGACAAATGACGAAGGATATTTCAAAAACGGATTCAATATGCTTTGTCAAGAAAATGTTTGGAAGAGAGGAGCCGCCCAATTGGAAAAAGATTGCATAAAGAAAAAGAGGGTTGGCGGTAGGAGGCGACTGGAACGAAAATTACAACTTGCTCGAGCTATAGCTAGGGCCGAAAAAGCAATTGCCGAATCATTGCGGAACAATGAATTTAAAGAAGATGAAGGAGAAAACACAATTTTTCAATGGAACGAAATGAGACAACGTACATCAAAGTTTAAATAATAAATAAGACTATATATATAGAAAGACAGTATATGAATAAGACTACATATTTAGTAACATTGTTTAATCAAAAACAACATTGTACTTCTTCTTGTGCGTGTCTTGTAAAACGTTTACTCCGTACCAACTCTTCACATCATTATATCGATATACAAATCTTCTAACAAAGTTTCCTCGTTGTCTTTCGTTACCACATGAGAGACTGATACCACTGACGCCATTATTCGCATCAATGGGTGTACCATTCAATGTATCACACCACCGTGCTTCCCTGACTAGTCTCCAATGAACAACGTTTACAGATACGACGTCGATGGAGATTATGTTGGCTGCAATCAACTGTAAAAAAAAAACCAACCTCTCCTTTCGAAATAGTTGACTTTTTTATATCAAACAACCCTTCGATTGCCTGGGGAGACTCCCATACCAACCGAATAAGACTACTGCAAAAGTTGGAAAGGTCCCCAACATCACCTACGATAGGAAATGCATCGCGAATTGTCCCAGAATCAAACCACCGCATCGCCGTTTCCAAATGCACTGGCCTGAATATCTTCTCCCATTGTCCAGTACATACGAAACAAGAGTTGACGCAATCAACCCCTTCGGTGTTATCACGTTGTACCGACTCCACATGCATTTTCCTGTGCCAGATAAGTGCTCAAGCCTCCTGTGCACACACCCCCAATTCAAACAAATGAGACGCAACATTGTCAATACATGATTGTGGAACATGGTGGAAACTATACGTCTCTGCGCATTAGTTGTGTGGTCAGATCTTTCTGATGGAGTGGAGTTCGTAGATAACACTGTGGTATTAGAGTTTAACAACTCATTCGTGTGGCCGTCATGTGCCGAAGATAGATTCGGATCGAAGCGTCGTAACTGTGATGTTACGGCATTGTACACATAGTTGTTGAATCCAACTATGAGGTGACTTGTCGACTGTTCGCCGTGCCTTGAAAGACGGCCAATGCGTTGGCGCCATTGCATCCAGTCGTGGCACCACCCAACATTAATCTGATAAACCAGATATGGATGGTCGAAGCCCACGTCAATCGCCGAAGTCCCGAAACATCCTACGACCCTGTCAGTGTTGTATCCGTCCCACGATTCTCCACTGCAAAAAGCTCTACATCTGTAGAACTTAGTTACTTTGTTGAGGTCCCTGTGAATCTCGACAATGTCCCAATCAATCTCCGCCGCATCCATGGCAAGCTCGGTTGATTGGTACATCTTGTGGCACTCAGCTTTCGAGCTGCACAGTACCATGAAAGACCCAATCCGCGAAGCTTGATTAGCTTCCTTTGCTCTCATTTGTGATCGTGCGTGCTCAACGATCAACGAAGGCACATACCGAATCGCCTCTTCACTAAATTGTAACCTCAACACTATGTTGCGTTGGCGGAAGGCTTGGATTGGAGCCCACACAATGTTCTCTTTTTTGATCTCTATTCCGGTGATTTGGAAGAATATGTCTTTGCACTCGACGGACCAGGTGGCAGTGCAAGCCATTACATACGGTCTAAGTGGACCCTTGAATAGTTTCTTGAGGAAACGACCAAGGTTTAGTATGCACTCTCGAAATCCCACACCCTGAAGACAGAACAAATGAACCTCATCAACTTGGAATGTGCGAAGGGTTCCTTGATCGCGACAAGAGATGAGACAGTGTCTCAGATCACTATTCTCCGCAATGTATTGCGGAGAGGTCAGGACAATGATAGTTCTGTTGGTGTCTCGTTTCACCCTCAGTAGTAATTCGATGACGGACTTTCGTGCAGAATCCCCCGAACAATGCTCGTCCAAATGGACAACAAGGACGGGTCCATAGTTCTCGTCAAAGTCTTCCATCTTGGACTGCACAGAAGCTGTGAGCGCGAGCAGTGGAATACAGACGATCCCGATGCCGCCCTCGTAGGAAATGCTCATCCTCATGGCATGAGACTTACCTCCTCCCGTCACGTCAACATTTAATACTGAAACCATTACATCGACGATCCTCGTGAAGGGTCCCGACGGCTAGGAGTTGCTGAAGACGAAGATTGGTCCCCATCTTCCATTTCTTCTGCGAGAGAGCTTCGAGCGCCGAAGCCATTTCTTCAGATGGCCTGTATGAAGACTTCTCTACATCGTCAGCGGCGGAGGCACTGGGAGGCAACGGATGGTTTGTCGTGGCAGCGGCGATAGGACGGCCCGCGGAAAAAGGGATAGTATGATCCGCGGCGATACGAGGGGTCGACGGATCAGCATAAGAGGCGGCCGGGGCGGCGGCGGAGGTGGCGATTCCACGGGAGAGCTGCTGCTGCTGCAGGGCAGTTTGTGGATAAATGACAGCACCAGGGACTCCGGCAAGGTGCAAGGAGCCGTCGACGGGGTTGTAGAATGCGGGACCGTAAGCGGTCTGAACGAAAACGGGCTGGCCCGGCGGCAATGGCAAGGAATTTGGGGTGGGAGGTGTGGTGTTCATGGTGGTTGCGCGATGACAGTTCGGTGAACAAAAAATAGTGATGTCCTCAGTTTTGGACTATAAGGAGCGGAGCTTTAGGCTGGTAGTGCTCCCCCATACTCCTATTTTTCTCTCCTAAGTAAGTTATTTTTACGTGACGTAAAAAATTTATTATCTCTCAGTATTTGGTACCAGCCTAAAGTGACATCGGTGTGCGTCTGCAGACATTATGGTGCCGCTCTATGTCCCCGGCACGAGAGATAAGACAAAGTTCGGCCAATAACATCCGATTCCCGCTCACAAATGCCCGGTAATACTGGCCGGCATTCGTGAGAGCAAGTTAGGTGTTCGTAGAACAACTGAACGCATACAAGACACTGCGTGACCTGAGAATTTACGAACACCTTACGTCATCGCCCTTATGGTACGCTGTTCGAAAACGGGAGGCGGGATCACAGCGAACTCTTGAGAGGAGGACGTTCCACGTCACATGATGTGTTACAATATTCCGTTCAGGACATTACGTTTATGATACAATACCATACGATACCACAGCCATACCACCACAGCGAGCCAACATCATGCCGAATGCCGAGCCATCACCACCGACGCGTAATGACTCACGCAGACGAAAGCCCTACGAAAGCCACACGCAACTTATGCAGTTTACTCTATCGTGCCAAAATGTTATGGTATTGTACGGTATTGTATTGTATCGTCGGCCGACGATTGTTGATGCACTTTGCTCTCACACATCTCTATATTACTTATGTTGATCCGCCTATTCTATCGAATTTAGACTCACAAAGTTTTCTCTAAAGCACAAAGTTTTCTCCAAAGCTATGAAGACGATATTGATCTGCCTTCTCGTATGCGTTTCCATTGTTGGTGCCGACGTCGGAAAACGTCGATACTCCAGGCATCTGGGTAAAAAAAGTGGTAAGAGCAGTAATAGCAGTAATAGCAGCAAGAGCAGCAAGAGCAGTTGGAACGGCAGCGGCAAGAGCAGAAAACGAGGCGGTACAGCTAAATTGAGCATATCTGCCCTCGCGTCGTCCATCCCTGAGTTCTCCACTCTAGTCAGCTTGCTCAAGAGCGCCGACCTAGTAGGCACTCTTTCAAAGGACAGTGCCGACGGAAAAGGCTACACCGTGTTTGCCCCCACTAACGATGCTTTTGACAAACTCGGTGATGTTAATCTTACCCAAGAACAACTCAAACAAGTGCTTCTCTATCATGTTGTCGCTGGGACTGTAACCTCTGATCAGTTGTCCGATGGACAAGTTGTTCCCACCCTCAATGGTCAAGATCTCATTGTGGGTATTAGTGGTGGATCGGTCACTCTTAATGGAAATGCTGTAGTGACAGGTGTTGACAACGTCGCCTCTAATGGGGTCGTGCACATAATCGATACTGTTCTTGTTCCTAACTTGTAACAGACTTGAAACGCAGGAATGGTGGCAAGCACAAGGAGTTGAAAATTGTATTAAAGTATTTATATGTCCACTATGAATAAAATTATAAGTACCTATTATTTGAGTTATGGTTCAACAAGGTTCAACATCAAAGTGCTACACTACTGGAACGTGATTGGAGCTAATCATTGTGGTTGTGAAAAAAGATTGTCAAGTTATGGGTACTTCGTGGTTTGAACATGAGATTCCACACCAACATGTTTCATGCTGAATAAATTCATCACCGATGGAAGCTGCAAAATCCCCTCTTTTTTATTCTGAAACATTTCCTGATAACAAATTCCATTTTTGTGGAAGTGCAAATATTCCTGCACATCCAGTAAGAATCGGGAACATGCAATGTCATCCAATACTCAACGTTGTATCAAATCTTCTACAATACCAACATTCATCCCACCTCCATAACAGTCGATACTGTGTCCTACAGCATTAACCATACCATTAATGCAACATTCTTTTTCAATTTACATTTGAAGAGAGTCTACATGTTGACTATAAATCATATAATAGGTACCTATTATATGAGTTATGGTGCAACATCAAAATGCTACTGGAAAGTGATTGGAGCTAATTGCTGGTTGTGAAAAAGGATTGTCAAGTTATGAGCACTTTGTGGTTTGAACATGACATTCCACATCTACATGTTTCATGCTGAATAAATTCATTACCAATGGAAGCTGCAAATTCCCCTCTTTTTTATTCCAAAACATCTTGATAACAATCTCTCCATTTTTGGAGCAGCGCAACTATTCCTACACATCCAATAAGAACCAGGAACATGCATTGTCATCAAATACTCAATGCTGTATCAAATCTTCTATAATACCAACATTCATCCCACCTACATAACAGCCAATGCTGTGTCCTATTGCATTCACCATGTTATTAATTCAAATTCTTTTTTAATACTTTTCCCTTGAACAGGTTACAGGACTACACGACCAACAATGGCTTTTGGGTGAGAGAATCATTGGGAAAGGCTGTCCATATATGACATAGTTTCAAATGTTGGTATCCTCATACTTCTTATTGTGGTCCCATGATATAGAGAACACACAAATAATACTCTTCTAATGGACAACAGAGGTCGATTGGGGATGAGACTGTGACCTATGGCAACATGTATTTGTATTGAGTGCCCATTACTCCTAAAATAATGACAAATTTGGAAAATTTGAATGCTATGCAAGGACGAATGATGTGCTTGACACTGTGTATAAAATTTGTAGAAACAACACAAATGAACAGAATCACACCCACCCAGAGTTAGCAATCCCAAAATGCCTGCTAAGTTGAAGCCACATAAAGTTTCTTAGGCATTGAGTTTAAACAGGACAAATTTATCACAACCAATGTGTCATATTGCTCAAGAACAAGATAAAATTGGTTAGATACAGACAGTTCTCCCAACTGCAACACATTTACTTAGTCAATGCTACGTCACAATGAAATGAAAAAATTGGACCTCATGTTTTATTTCTAAAAATCTATGTTGTTTTGCATGTAGTCAATTTTTTGCACCATCACCCTTGATGGCAAGAGACACGATTTTCTTTTCTCCTTACAAAAGGAGCAGTTATGGTAACAGCACACCTTCACATTTTAGCACCAGTAGAGATTCCCACTGAAAGCCAGTCCTACTCAATATTGACCTAGACAAATTCAAGATATCCAAGGCATCTAAGCATGAGCACCAGATTGCAGCTATGGAATGAGATTGAGTTGCAGGAATGTTATGGCATCACCCTGTGCCACAACAATATCTGCACCAGTCGATCAACAACCTCTGACCCCATGCAGCAAACATGCATTGATACGATGAACCCTTCACCCAAATACAGCCAGAGATTCTAATCTAATGTAAATACCTATTGAGCATGATGATAATCAAATGCTGAACATGCACACACCATCTCAAAGACAAATTAAATATTTGTGACCCAGTGAAAATACTCCCGTCTGTACACAAACAGATGAAACAACAAGCAAGTACAATGGCACCCCATTCACCCACTACTGCAAACTGTCTGTTAGCAAGACTGTAAGTGAAAAATAATCCCTTGCTAACAAATCGTATGTAGTGCTTGTACTAGCCTATATTCGGATATTTCAAGTGAACTCATTTTTGTTAGTTAAATTATAAGTTTGTACTGCCTTCAATCATTTTTTGTCCTCGCTTACAGTCTTACTAACAACATCTGTTTTTGCTAACATTTTAACAAACAAAATTAATTGAGATGGAGTCCGATGGACTCCAAATTCTTTACTGACATAATTACGAACAAATACTCCCCCCTCCATGTAGTAGGAGTAAACTAGTAAAAAACATGTTAACTCTGTCCATTCAAAAAGATTTTTTGAAATGTAATAATATTTTGGAACAACATTTTTGAAATTTAAGTTTACAATGGGGACAAAAACAACTCTATCATTACACAAAAACATCATTTGCTTAGATTGATGTCATGAGAGGGAAGGAAGTTCTGTGGGAGTGGGGGTTGTAATTCATGGTTGGGGTAGGGGGAGTGGGAAGATGACATGACGAAGGCAGATAATAATTTTGATTGAATAGTTTGGCAAATAAAACAATTGAAAAACTCGCCATGGGTGTAGTCAATTGTCCTCCTTCTTTTTTGGGCTTTAGATTGAAGCCATAGTAGGGTGATGTGGGTTTGTAATTCATGAAGGAGGGCCATGGCAGAAGATGGCAGGTCAGGGACGGCCATTCCCAATTAAATAGTTGACAAATAAATTGCAAACTCACCATTGGTGTGGTCAATTGTCCTGCTTCTTTTTATTGGCTTTAGATTGAAGCCATGTGAGGGTGTGGGGTGGGGTTTGTGATTCATACAAGAGGGGTGTGGCAGAAGATGACATGTCAGCACGGCCATACCAAACTAAATAATTTATGAAAAATAGAATATCACAAAACTCACCACTTGCACGGTCAATTGACCTGATTCTTTATTTTGGTGTTAGATTGGAGCCACAGGAGGGCGCTGCGTGGGGTGTGGAGTTTGTAATTCGTAGAGTAGAAAGGGCATGAGCAAGTGGCGGCAACAGCGGGGCATAAAATAGTGTGAGGGCTTCAATACCACAGATCGCACAAAAGACATGAAAACATCAATTTAATTGAAAAATTGGTGAGTAAAAAACTGCGACATCATCAAAACATGATGCTTTCTCGTCGTTCTTTTTGTGTTGATGCTCTGCTATAAGGAACACGAGGAGGCATGGCAACAGTGGGGCAAAAAACTGCCAGTGGGCTTCAATACCACAGATTGCGCGTAAGATATGAAAATACCAATTCAATTGAAAAGTGGTGAGTGAAAATCTGTATCAAAAGATCAATTCTCAACACATCTCACCGTTCTTTTTGCAGCGCCACTTGGTATTGAGATACACAAGCAATTGGTGGCAGCGGCGGGGTGATATCCTGTTTGTGGGGAATGCTATGATTGCTAGTGGGTCATCCAAAATGTAACAATTTAATTGAAAAATGACAGCATGTCATCTCACTGTTCTTTATTATGGTGTATGTGCACTATGGGAGTGTGGTTGAGGGCGAGAATGTATACCTAGGGTAGGGAACTACACAAATACGAAAGTGCTAAAAAAATTCTGCCTAGGTGTTCATTTTATTTAGATAAAAAATTCTTGTTTTAGAACCTCCTGTTAGTAAAATTGTAAGCAGTTATACTGTTGGGAAAATATCCTGAGGATATTACTAACTGTTAGTAAAAATCAAGAAAGAACGTATGACTCCGCCCAAAGAAAGCTCCAGTTTGGCTCTGTTAGCTATTCTGTAAGTAAAAAAGGAGATTTTATGTTGTGGTTTGGAATATATTCTTTGGTCTCAGTTACAAGTGTGAACGCTGCTCGGTTAGGATGAAGTATTCAGGTGAAAAGTTTGGACAAGAGAAGGCCAACATCTTTGAAATATGTTGCAGTGTTTTGTGAGCATGTGAGTCATACAAGAAACTAGTTCTGAGCAATAAAACCATGAAAGAATACCACAGAACAGCAATCTTGTGAATAATGAAAATAATCCAATGCTGGTTCGTCAATATATGAAGGGGATTTTTGGAAAAATCAAGCCCGAAGCACAAATAGTTCTGTGTGCTCTACTGCCAGCATGGACCAAAACAATAGGCATAGTTATTTGAGGTACATCAAAATTCATCAACACATAAAATGGAGTTAAAATTCCTTTCGTAACCACACAACACATTGGAAATCATTAAGTACCAATTTTCAAACTAGGAATGGAAAACTGTCATCCATTTTTCAATGCGTAACCTATTGCATTTTAGTGTTCACTTAATCTTCTCACTCTCCCTTTTGTTCAATAGGACACCATGTACAGAGTAGTGTCTTTTGTTTCATACTTTTGAGGAAAATCAGCATTTGACAGCCCCTGACAGGAATAATGTAATTTACCACCTACCAATACTCAGCTAAATTGTAAATGAGATTTGAATGGATCATCGTATTTGATTGTTTGAAATACAATTGTGTTTCATACTCAGAATTTGCTTTATTTAATTGTCTCAAAACTCTGTTTCTATTCCCTTGGCCAATTGTTGAATAATGTCAGACACGGGCCACTTACTTTGCTGTTTAAACTGTGCAACATCAAAATAGATCTGTAGCTGATTGAGAAGAAAACAAAGAAACATGATGATTTATGATGTGATCCATCAACAACTGTACTCAACTAAATTGTAAATTAGAATTGTATTCAATTGATTATTTAGTTGTTTGAAATACAATCATGTTGCATACTCAGGCATATCATCTTGTCTGATTGAAGAATAATGTCAGACATATCTCGCTTACTTTGCTGTTTATACTGTGCAACACTAAATTCATGAACTGCTTGCTAAGGAGAAAAAAGAAGCAAAAGAGTTTAAAAACATAATCCATAATCAACTTGTACTCAACTTAATTGTAAATTAGAATTGAATTCAACAAATTATTTATTTGTTTGGAATACTAATATGTTGCATACTCAAAAATTCTAATTGGCCAGCAACTTAATTCATAATATTGTGGCTTGTTGTAGGTTGTATGCTCAATTGATTGCTTAAACTTTGCAACATTAAAGCCGTCAGCAGACAATCATTGATGAAGGTTACAGCAGAAACAAATACAGCTTATCAAAAAAACATTAATGAATAAACTTTATATCAATTAAATCCTCTTATATAAAATCAGATCACAATTTCCCTGTTGAATTATTTTGCAGCACTTTGACAATGAAATGACCATGAAAGAGTGGAGATACAGTAGCAAATATGTTGATTGAAATGGAACATAGCTGGGACATGATTATTTTGAAGTTCAAATTATAAACTATGTTACAATAGCGGATCTGATTATTCATGAGGTCTTTTAACAAAATAATGTCAATGGACTTTACTGAAAAAGTGTCAACAACAGTCACTTACCCAGTTACTACACAATCATAGAGTTATTACACAGGAACCACCAGTAAAACGCCTCACAACCATGTTCACCGCCGTTGCCACAAAAAGACAACCAACAACAACAATGTCCTCATGCGAACGCCCACACAATCACCTTCCAAACCCCGCAAAAAATCACATTCTCAACTCCAGCGCATCTGCGGACGAATCCACTAAGAAACCCTCCCATTGCTGATCCACCGTCCTCCACCTCGAACCAACTCAGCAATGCCACAGCACATCCCACAGAAAAGCGTCCTGGCAGGGTATGTCAACAACAATAACAACACACGCATCTATTGAAACACCAACACGCCAGAGATCGAGCCAGACCTGGAACAACCCCGGCTGGAAAAACCACTCCACGGAACAACCCATGGTCAACGACAAGCAACGGCTGCAACCTCCAAGGATCCTGCACAACACAAGATCAACAACTCAAAATAAGAAGAAACAACACAGCACAACGAACAAAAAGTTGAGCTGGCTCTGCCACAAAGGAAACATCCAAAACTCCCAAATAGTCCAAGGAAGCAACTAACCCAGCACCCAACGCGCAAACCAAAAAACTTAACCCGCCAAAGGCGCAATCTCAGTACCATGCATGGGCGCACTCAGGCCCTTTGTTTATCAGAAACTAGGAGTGATGCTTGAATGTTCAAGAAAGTATCCACTGCTGTCTCCACCATGAGGATTCCACAAAACAATGATAAACCAGCCCCGCCATTAGGCTCCGTGGCAAATATCCCACTGTCACATGTCAAGTTACAGATGTACTTCCAGTTCCCAGGTAACCCAACTCAATGGGCCGGGAACACAATTCCTGAGGAGTGCACAAGAAACTCAACTTTTCCTTCTTGCTTTGTTCGGATGAAGCAATCAAACCCCTGGTGGAAGCCATCATGGTGGATATGATGGACCACCAGATCATTCTTCGATTCAAAGAATGCCAATCGATATTGAAACTGATGCTTGTTGCATGCTTCTCAGTGTCTCCAACAAATTCTATGCCCCAGATGTGGCACCACCATTGGCATGCATATTCTTAGCCTTCAGAAAGAGGAATATAAACAAGACCCCAACCGCTACTTTGGAAGGTGGCATAAGAACAAAGTACCCTTCCCAGTGATAATTGTGCAAAGCGAATACCCTTTCAAGACATTGAGAGGCCACATTGAACAAGAAAGCTCTGATCCTGGAGTATTCCACCAAAGCTAGAGAGATGGTAGAACCTGGCATCATGCTGTTCAGGTCGTCAGATTGGCTGATGCGTGTGTTCTGCCAACACACAATCAAGCAACTGAGAAGGATTGTGTGGAGACAACAAAGCAGGACTACTGGAGTATGCCCTGGGCACACAACGTAACAAACCTGTCTCCAGGCACTGCGGCTTTCATAGATATTGTCAACCCGGATTATACCATTGAAATTAGCTACTGGAAAGCATGCAAAGCAGGGCATGAAGACAGGATATCACTCCGAGGCGTCTTGCACTCAGTAAGGGTCCCTGTAAAGACAGCAAAGGGTATTCAGGTTGTGCATGGGATATGTCGTAAAGAGAACAGAGGCTTTGAGGCAGGGATTGCAGAGACAGATCCCATGGCAAGTTTATTGGTAAAAACATGAGCACCCACCTTGATGGATGGTGCATGGGATACCTCAAGCACAAAGGATGGAAGGTTGACCGCATTGTTAAGTTTTTAGCAGGCATGTTTACATCATCCTCTGTATTAGCAGTGCAACAGGCTACGTGGGACAAGCGGACAGGAATGGTGAGATCGTTGAAAGTCACTCTAAACAAACAATACTTGTGTGATTTGGTGGACTCGTGGGTGGATATGTTGTTAGAACTGACGGAGACCAAGAAGAAAGATAAGGAGGCACTAGCAATTGCCGGCAAGTGTATGGCTTTCAACTTGAAGATGGTGCCTTGGTAACAACATTCACTTCAACCAAATCCAACAATTCAGATGCAGAGCAAACAGTCTTGTTTGGAAGCGACGAAGATGAGTCCAAAGAGGAGGACATTCTGAGCGGTCAGAAGATGAGGAGGATGAGGAGGAAGTAGCAGACAACAACAGGGAAGCAGAAAGGAATAGCAAGGCTATGCAGAAGGAAACACGCAAGTGATTTTCATGGAGCTAGAAGAGGAAGCACCAAATGAGGAGATATCTTATGCATTATCATTACTCCTATTAAAGAGATCTTCCCAGACGAGCTGGAAATTGGGGAACTACTAACAAAGTATTGCTTGGAAATGGACCTACCCCTAGATATTCAGAGGAATTACTCCACATACAATAATCAAATGGTCTTAACAACAGCAAAGAAGCAAGCACTATGGGGGTTAGAGGAAAGGGAAACACTGGGGAAATAGAGCTTGAAATGCCACTTCAAATTGGCTTTCACGAACTGGCTCATCAACAAGAGCTCCTCCACCAGCAGGATGACAACCTAAAGCAAGCCTGAAGCAGCTCACCACTGAAATTCAATCCCATTTGGCTGGAAAATCACTGAACCAGAGACCATAGGCAAGAAGAGCCAGGTCCCAAGGGTTCAAGAAGCTGAGTACCACGACACGCTCCAGGCTGAACAGTCGAGGCTGTACAACACAGGCATCTGGTGTCAAGGCAGCCCAGACAAATGCAAATAGATACAGTGGCACGAGGGAAGTATCTGGATTGATATGGTGTTGCCATTCCAGTTTCCGCACAAACCAATTCCGGCAATGAAATACTTTGTGGGCACATCAAGGAGAAACACAGGTGACACACAAGGAGGTCCAGAAAGCAATGAAATGCAGACTACATGATAACAAAGACAGACAAAAGAGTACACGTCCTGCAAGACAGAGGAAGAACAACAAAGAGAGGAAAAAATGTCAGATAATCCAGGACTTGCGGAGGTAGAGGACCAAAGGGCAAACACCTCTGTTGCTCAAAGATTGGTGGCAGGATATGGTCAGTTTTAGCGCAGCAGACCAGGGGGGTCTACAGGTTGCTGTACACCATCCTTAATGGCCTGGCTTCAATATGGGTCAAGAACACTAAAGCGGAGAGACTCCAATGGCAAGTAACTTGCTACAAGGTAAACGTTGTGGAAGTAAACAATGTGGGAATCAATTTCTCAAAGCTCCAGTCATCTCAGTGCATTGCATCTATTTTGGACATACCTGGTGCGGTTTGCTCGACATCATCACAGATCAGAAATGAGGCTTTTGGGAAAGGCCAGGAACAGCAGTATTGGTTCTAGAAGAAGCAAGCCAGAGCCAGTACAACAAACCATGCGCAAGAGGGAACGACTTCTGCAAACTAGGCAGGTGGGCATCCATGGTCCTCTTGGAAATGCCAGCCAGGCGCACTAAGGTCAAGGGGCGTAAAATGTTGGCCAATTGAAGCCCAAAGGTTTGGCAACAATTAATTACGAAGATTTGTGGCACATATAGCTGCACGGCCTCACACAATCACTGCAGGAGCTAATGCAACAGGATTTACTCCAGCAGGTTGACCAGTGGATCAAAGCGGGAGAATCTTTATACTCACCATGGATGCAAATGAACATGTACTTACAAGGCCCCTCTGCCACCGACTCCAGCAGCTAGGACTCATACCAAGTGCCTCCCATTTCTGCTGCTACATTCCTCCCACTTTTGCAAGCAGATTGTATGCAATTGACGAGATATGGACCACACCGAAGGTGGAGGTACTCCTCCCTTTTGACGAAAGCATAGCAGACCACCAAACTTTTCTTTTGGGCATCACCACCAGATTGATACTAGGACTCCATTGTCACAAGATAGTCCATGATGTCAAATAAAGGGACAGTTTTGACTTACCTTAGGGCATTGAAGGAGCAATTTGACCAGCACATGGTACACGAAAGGCTCCAAACAATCACGGTTATGATGAAGACACATCAAGCCTCCTCACGCATCAAAATTTCCTTGGAGCACCTAGACGGACAAGTTGTAGAAACACAGGCACACTGTGAGTGTAATTGCCGGAAGATATACAGAGGACAACTGAAATTCAGCATCCCCGTTAAGTACCAGTTTAAGTATAGTCGAGATGCGTGACATTTTTTACTAGTATGTATCAAGTAAAAAACATCTCATGCTGCATCAACACTCACCCACCATGATGATTTCCGCCGCATCATCAGAATTCAGCCTACCACACAAAAACCATTGCAGATATTTAACTTCCGCCACCACACAATCCATGGCCACATCCGCGACAACAATATCCCCGGCACGATCGCCTTGATTTGTCGTATTTTTTGAGATAGTCCTACCACCACCATGCCAATTTCATTACATTTTTTGTCATTGCATGACATGAAGGGAATGCAACCTTTTTCCTGTTGGTAAGCTTTTTTACTGTAACTAATCATTTAGATTTACAATCTGCAATATTGCCTCAAGCATTACATTGCCTTCTACTCCTTCTGGTTCCTCCAAGTTGTCTTGTGCTTGAAGAACTTCTGGACCGGGTCCGGTAAAATTGGCACAATACAAAAATTACCAGGTGAGTCATCTGCCTCCTTCGACTTTACGTGATAATTCCCACCAGACATTTTAATGATGCCTTTCAAAAGCAGTGTCTCATATTGTTGTGTTCGGTTTCATTAGTTGGTTTCAGGAGCAGGAAGCTTTTGATCAAGGACATTTGAAAGTCTGCTAGTCTGACAGAGAGGGCTGGGGGAAGGGGAACAATATACATTTATTGCTGCCAATGCATGAGCTGAGCTAGCTGAGCTGAAGCATGGCAACAAGAGTGAGTTCTCAAAGGGAAAAGACAAATGGGATGATTGTGGGATTCACTGCTGGCCTTGGATGAGACACAGCAAAGGTGCAGGAGAATAAGCCATATTATTGCGGCAGCTAACTTATTGTTTTTTGTGTTGCATCACTTGAGTAAATAATACAAATATAGACGAATTCTACATGAAATATTTGATTTATTGTGAATTTTTCTTTACTGACTATTCGTGCTAGTTCTTTTCCTAACATTAAACCTCTTCTGGGCTCATTTCAATGGCTGTATTTCTGTCAATGCAGGCTTTTGGGCCGTGGCCATCAGCGCCTCATGTTCCTCAACATGTTAGGAGTGAGCCCATATAGTGTCGAAGCTGGTTTTAACAGCTTGGGGCGAAGTTACAGTCAATGTAACATGATCGATCGACCGGATGGAGATGATTTTTCCTGCACACGTGCAAATTGGAGGCAAAATTTGAAGGGGAAGATGATGTCATAGACCCACCATGTCATACATCAAAATGAAGCGTGGAAAGTGAGGAGTTGTAGTATTTCACGCAAAAATGACGTGCGAGCGACGTGGAAAATGTTATGATTCGTTAAAGAAAAAAGAGAATTAATATTTTTTTGTTACAAAATGCGGTGCGTCAAGACTACACTTAAACTGGTACTGGTGAGAGTGCGGACAGGCACTGTGAGCTCGCATCTGACATGGCTACACCAACAATGACAAAAGAGCTGAAAGGGCCTCACTGACATCATCCACATGTCCCTTTCAGACCTCTGCTGCCTAGAGCACATGTTGACCCCATGGTTAGCAATAATAGTCACCCAGGCATGATACCTTTGGCAGGAACATCTCAGCGAACATGTCCAAAGCGCTTTGAAATGAGGCAATGAATCTTCAGCTGCAGAGATAAGGGAGAAGAGGATATGGGAACGGACATAAATGATGTGGAACCAAATGGACAGAGTGGTCCGGGATCCGCGCCCAGGCAGCATGATGCAATTAAAGCGGCAGGAAAATAATGAACTCTTCGAGTACGATGAAGAAGAAGACCTTGTCCGGGCAACACAGGAAGTGACTGTGGACAGATTTTTGGCAGCAGCAGATGCACACATTGGCAACAGTGAATCAAGAGACAGGCTGGGGCCCTACAGGATCTCCACCCTCAGCCATGCCATTCTGCGTGTGGGTCAATGGCCACGGCTGGACCTTGGACAGGCCACCATTCAAATCTTCAATGAGATAACCCATCTGAGGATCCTTTCTTTGGACAACCTGGTTCCCACAACCATTATCCACTCAGACTTTCAACATGTTGGGCAAAAGACCTAAGAGTGCACTTCATCTTCCTACTCCAGAATCCATTTTGGACACTATAAGGCTGCAACCACCTTGCCAAGATTTTTGGCGAGCTTTTTGCATGCAAGCGCTAACTTGTATTGCCAGCAGCAACCTTGCACTGGAATTATGGGAAAGTGGACTCATGGTCATGTTGGAGAAAATTCTGGGGGTCTGCTTAGCCAATCGGCTGCGTGCCATTCTCCTCATGGAAGCAGGCTAAAACTACCTGAATGGTGTTATGTTTGGAGATGGGATGCTGGTGAAAGCTCAGCAACTCAATGTCATCACACAGGAATAGATTGCAGAACAGCAACGGACGGCAACAGTGGAGCATTCAGAAAATACTGAAAGCCGATTACTCCAGACAGAAAAAGGAACCCCTTATCGTGATGTTGGTGGATGCGGCAAATTGCTATGATCGGGTCAACCATGTCATTCTATCCTATATGCTAATGGCAGTGGGACTGCCTATCAGACCAATCTTAGCAATGCTCTTGACCATTCGGCAAATGAAATACTAACTACACACCTGATACGGGGAGTCATCTTCATATATTGGCAGAGGGGCCACACGACACCCAATGCATGGCCTATGCCAGGGCAATCATGCTTTTCCAGCCTGTTGGTCCCTTGTCAGTCCAGCAATGGCCAAGATACAGTGAGACCAGGGGCACTCTGCTAAGATACTAACACCAATTTCCCAACGGGGATCCGAAGTTATGGGGTGTTTGTTTGTTGATGACACGGATTTGTTCACACTTGATGACTCCATTGCCAACAACCAACAACTTTGGGAAGCCACTCATTGGCTTTTCATTTGTCGGAAGGCGTTGATGCCTTACTCTTACTCTGGGATAATGGTGCCTGACTAGGGTCAGTGAGGTCCTCAGAAAGGGGAGAGAAACAGTTTGCAGATTTGGAGTTTTTTGTAGGGCTTACAGTGGCATTTACTGCCTGCAGAGAACGGCAGAGCCATGTTGACTGACTGGGACCCACTCTCTATCAGGAGGGCGAGTGATATTCAATAGGTGAAATGAATGAAGTCTCAAAGAGCAATTGGGTATGCAGATGAGTCTGCAATTGTGGGGTTCTTTGTGAAAGACAGAGTTGTCCAAATTCACTCTTTGCCATCATGCAGCGGTGCTTGGCATCCACAATCTGAAAGGCGATCATGTGAGGTCCAGCATAGCAAAAAGAGGGTGTATGTATATGTGTCTTCTGTGTCAAAGGTGAGATTATGTGCGTCAAGGTGATAATCCTCAGTGCTGAAGGTATGAGCATGGTTTCCCTTTGCATTAATGACATCAATGTCATCTTGAGACAACTCAGTAGGAGCCAATCAAAATGTGCCCCCTTTGGGATGAACTTGGGAGTGATCCTGTTGTTTCACTTTGTTACTTTTTGGCAAAGTACTTCTTCCAGTTATAGCCCCTTAATTGTGAGGATTGTCCGAAGAGTGTATTCATCCTCGTCATCAAAATGTTAAGGTAGCACTTCCCCTGAAGTAGGTGGGGACAGGTCTTGTAAGAGTTCTGGATAGATTGCCGGGTTTAGCCAATCAAACACTGGTTCTTGACTGGGTGCGGATGGAGCAGCATGGGATGACAAGGCTCGCTTCTATGTCATCTTGAGACAGCTCAGTAGGAGCCAATCAAAATGTGCCCCCTTTGGGATGAACTTGGGAGTGATCCTGTTGTTTCTCTTGGTTACTTTTTGGCAAAGTACTTCTTCCAGTTATAGCCCCTTAATTGTGAGGATTGTCCGAAGAGTGTATTCATCCTTGTCATCAAAATTTTAAGGTAGCACTTCCCCGGAAGTAGGTGGGGACAGGTCTTGTAAGAGTTCTGGATAGATTGTCGGGTCTAGCCAATCAAACACTGGTTCTTGACTGGGTGCGGACGGAGCAGCATGGGATGACAAGGCTCGCTTCTTCAGGGGTAGCC
The DNA here is from genome assembly GCA_013187285.1 of Cyclotella cryptica. Classification (NCBI taxonomy): domain Eukaryota; phylum Bacillariophyta; class Thalassiosirophyceae; order Thalassiosirales; family Thalassiosiraceae; genus Cyclotella; species Cyclotella cryptica. Next base: position 104,623 of record JABMIG010000258.1, on the reverse strand, counting down.
CGAACTTTCCTTCAAGCCGGGAGGGCTGGATGACCATATCCTCAGGTTTCTTGAGTGTCTCAAAGGCTTTGCCATATTTGCCGTCCCTGGGTCTAGGTGGGGAGATGACTGGAGAGCTGACTGCTGCGTGTTTGTTGCCAGATGTACAAGGAGGGGGCAATCCTTTCATTTTGACGTCAAACAGAGCATAAGGGTTCAACAGTGGAGGCAAACTTGGCATATGCAAGCAGTTGGTGCTCGCCAAGAGTCTTGTTGTCGGTTCACAAGATGGATACTGTGAGGAGATGGTGCTGCCAAAGTAATCAGTTGCGAGGTCAGGGGAGGATGGCTGATTACAAAGGAAAGCAAGGATATTGAGGACAAACACAGAATTGCTATAAATTCCCACACAGGTGATGGTTTTGAGTATATGAAGCATGTCTGGGGAGAAGAAGGATGGGACAAACTGATGGGAGGGGAATGAGAGCATTGTAATGGAGTTATCCTCAATTATTGTGGGGAGAGAGAGGCCACGGAGACGGGGTCATCCAGTTCCCTCAATCCTGTCCAGCGGTGGGATATCAGTTCTGATGAAGGTTCTATGGTGAATCATAGTAAATTCGTAAGGCAGTGGGTGACTACCGTAATTCGGCTAGGTGTCCAAATGCCCAAAAATTCCAAATATTTGACAGGGCCAAATCGGATGCCCTACCCCACTTTTTGGCTAAATCTGGTCAAATCAAAAAATAATTTAGGCAAAAAGGAGGGGTGTCTGGACACCCCCACTTTTGCCTAGATAGCACTTAGGCAAAATCTGGTCAGATTTTATGCCACGTGTAAGTCATTCAAAGAATGAGAATGTCATGAATCATCAAGAATGCCTCTCGGGTTAAGCCTCTCAGTAGAATAAAAGATGACCCGTCCCCGATGACGCGTCCCAGTTGTTTATCGTAGAAGATGATGCCAAGGTGCAGCCGAGCGGGGAAGAATGGCCAATCGCGACAAATACACGTATTGTTGCTATCCTATAATTAATGAGCGCAATGATGAGCGGTAGGATCGCGACACATTTTGCTGCCTCTGGCAATGGTTGTAGTAGTAGTATCGTAGTAGTGATCATCGGCGACAGTAGAAGGGATAGAATCTTGTCGCGACAGTACAATAAAAGGGATAGAATCTCTGGTGAGTGATGAATTGGGTGGCAGAACGTGGCAGGAAAAGTAGTGAGAATAAAGAAAGGAAAATCGGGAAAAACATGTTTTTGGTGAGTCACATGAAAATTGATGTTTGGGCAAGGAAATAATTACGGTATGACATTGTAAAAACCCTGGCTAAGGCCCAATCTTACAGTCACCGGTACCCGTACCCGAAGTTCTATTTTTACATGTAGTTTGGGTATGTGTACGTGAATCTCCGTCCTTACAACCGGAAAGTTCGCCCAAACTTGAAGGGTAAAGTACGGGTAACAGATTATGAGCACAAAATCCACCGGAAAATGAACTTCATTCTGGGGTGAAATTGGAGCTCATCCCAAAACAAAATGATTACTGGGGTACATGTGCGTGACGTCTTAGTTCCTGTAAGGACGTGCACCCGTGGTTTTCTACACATTTCAGGTGTTGTGGTCAGACCATAACGTGCCAATCTTCATAAGATCGCGCCATCCCAAATTCAATATCATAGATGATGTCACATTTTTTAGCTCAACGTACAAATCTATGATTTTGCTGAACCTCAAAAGGTCCGTCCTGTGCGATTGAGGAATGTGTACGTGTACTGTAAGGACGGCAAACTCAAAAATGCACACAGAATCGGGATTATAGAAAATAAGCAGAACTTCGGGTATGGGTAAGGGTAACTGTAAGGTTGGGCCTAAATCTGGTATTTGGCCAAGGCATATTTATTTGGGCGTTAGGGCGTAGAAACGAATTATGGTAGTCAACCAGTGGAGCCCTCCTAATATTGGTAAATTCTTAACGTCCTATTTCCTATTTCCATGTTTTTCTGTTTTCCCTCATCTAGCAATTTTCTAAACTTGATATAGGTATTTCTAAATCGATTTCTAAATCGAGTCCCTTGAGACGGGGTCCCTACCCCTCCGACGGGACTGAATGATTTCTATCCTATTGTCTAATTGTCGATTTGAAGCTCCCCTCATCCGGAGTCAGTAAAAATCATACCAGCATCTATGCTCAACAAAAAATACGGAAAAAATCCATTCTCATGCAACACGAACTGTGCCAATTGCCGCTGAGCTTTTTTGACCTCTCACCAGCTTCCCTTTTTGCTCCTCATCACAACTTCACAATTGATTGCAGGCAATAGAATTGACCCATTGTATTCATGGATTTATGGACTCACATGAATGCATTGCCCAAAAACATGACGTAAGGGTGACCGAAGGGTCCTAAGGGTCACCCTTATGTGCCCAGATCTTTGCTTACGCAGCACGCAGGCCTCTCTTTTCCAAAAATCAAAGCAAGCAAAATCGCGATGCACCCCATCATCGTCACCATGACACCAAATATCTCGGGAACAAGCACAAGATAGACCACCCCCCTCCAGCCGCAACTCCACCAGGTCCCCACGTCAACAGCCATAACCACGGAAGTGTGGCCAAAGCTTTGAGTTCTTTCGATTTTTGGCCCGCTGCACAGAAACATTATAACCAAAAAATTGCAAAAAATTGCAAACCCCACACCTGGACACAAGAATTCTGAAGCCACAGCATCAGATGTTGTTCGAATCCTCGTCCCATCATCACGCAATAATACGAACAAGTTGTGGGCGCTCTTGCAGCCCTAAAATGTAAGTATTTAACATGCAATGCATGATGTATTGTTGTTAAATTCTCAAAAATTAATTAAGCTTTTTTCATCCTTTTCAATGGTTTGGCAACCATTGCAGTCCCCCAGCTTCGCTTTTGTCAAACCACGCAAGAATAAACTGTTGCAGGAGTGGGTGACGTCAGGAGGGCCTTTATACAATGGGGGATAGGTTAGTTTTAATGGCCAATTTGATTTAATTTCAGAACACATTCGCTAACCCCCCTGTCTCCAAAGAAGTATGTTTACATTATGTCATGGAAATTTTGAGGTTCTTATGAATGCACGTTTGCCTCATGAGAAAAAACACTACTGGATAGTCCGTCTGTAGCAAATAAGAGATCTTGATTTCTGTAAAAGTTAAATCAAAATTTTAGATAGATTTGGGAATGGAATGTTATTTATTGATTGGAGTGCAATTAACAGATAAAAAGTATATGCTTATACAATGAGTTGACCCAAAGCATGTTTTTCTATGAAGCACAATCATTTCATATTACTTGACCATCTTGATGGTCTGCGTTGGAATTAGAGTATCCATACTGCCATTGCCATCAGAGGGACTGTCCTTGCGAATTGCTTTCATGTTGACTGTAGTTATGTGTGACACCTCAGCCGCAAGAATTGTCACCTTATGAACCTTAATTACAATATTTGTAATTATAAAAAAGTTTTATTACAGTACGACTAATAGTCAAAAAGAGACATAGCTCTCCCATGGATGTGAAAGAATAACTGGTTGTGGTAGCTGTGACAGTAGAAGATAGAATGACACTGTTGGGGCAAAGAGGACAAGCATGGAAGGAACAAAATGATTTGCTTGAATCAATATCTCCTTAATTGCCAAAGAATTGACTTATAATAGATGCAATGTCCATGGTCTCATTGTATCTGGAACAATGAGCAACACATTCAATACATTAGCTGTGTCATCAAAATGCTGCACAGTTTTTAGATATCGTTCCTCTACAGAGCTTCACCTCTCAGCTAATATCAATCGAGCCACATTTTGTTTTTGGACAGATACTTATCACACCAAATGGTTGATTCTACAATTTTCTTTTTTCAAGGCACCCCAAATGGTTGATTCTAAAAACATTTTTCAATAACTTAAAAGATATTATTTCATCAACAGAGTAGCGTTGGTTCTGATAGTCTTATGTTCAAACATGCCAATTTCCTGAAAGTGGGAACTGTTCATTCCATCATAGAAACTTAAACTGACTGCAACTATTTAATGGCCATTCACTGGTGCAAAATTAAAAGTAGTCAGTGTACTCCAAGCAGAGTGTAGTAGAGATATACCGTCTGAGCCTGATATTAGCGTGTATAATGACAAGTATCAGTATAAGCTTGGAACAATGGCAGTCTTGAAAGTTGATGAGAGGTTCAATGCAAAATCTGGTGAGGAATTTAAGCAAGAAATGGCCAAGGAGAGAGAAAGAAGAGAGGTGGAAAGACAGATAGATAGAGCGGCTATGCTTCAACGAAATGACATGCCCAATTTTGGCAATGAAGTAATCGGCTTCAAGATTGACTACTGTCTCACATATCTTGATGAGGAGGATGGGAGTTCATAACCAGCATGGTGTGATGATGTGATTGAGTCAATTGTTTGTTAACAATTGAGAACAGTAATGGCATGATGGAATGCAGATAAAGTTGCTGATGGAGTCTCGTTGGTGAGTAAGCATCCGTTGTTGAAATCTTGTTTGAATCCAAAAAACCCTAAGCAAAATGCACGGAGAGAGTACATTGATGGCTTAGATAGTTAAATATTGATACAATAACATGAAATAATGGATCATTATGATTCTCTAATGTTTACTGATCAATTTGATATATTGTGGGTCTATGTAGTGCATGTAGTGATACCTTAACAAACTGGATTAGTGCAGTCACTAGTCCAGTCACTAGTAAAATGACTTTTTTCGACACATTTTGCGGAAAACGGGTACCTTCTAGTCAAAAAATTTTTAAGAGCCTTGATGAAAACTGATCAGGAGGCCAATCTCTACAAGCCTGACAAGTTTCATGCTTATTGGAAGAAAAAAATATTTTGGGCTCTTCACCAGTGCAGCCCCTATTTGTGTGGTATTATATTACAATTTTTTGCAATTTCGTTTGCAAAAGAGGTTGATTGATTGTACTTTGAACTCAGTGCTCAGTTGGATTATACTTATAACAGGGTGTTGATTTTGCTTGCATATTCTCTTCTAATTAATTTTCGTCTCATTTGTCTTCCAGCAAGCTTTACAATGCATTTCTAGCAGAACAAAGTCGTCAATCATTCATTGAAGCTGCATTGCTATAGTTCTATAAGGATTGCTGCTGTATGAATGAGACCAGTGCTTCCATCAGTCTGCCTGATTTTTAGCTCCCCATGATGATGGGTCCTTAGATATATAGTCAACTAGGAATATAAGGAACAACATTGATTTCTAGCCTATTATGAACATATGAAAATATTATACCACTTGCTGGACTACCAAGATTTACCTCCTAAGTGTGAATATATAGCTATGTCAAAGTTAAAAAATGTTTCAATATTGAAAGGTCTAACAACTCAAACAAAGCGTCTAAATAAACAATCTCACGAAAGTCACCAAGACATAAAAAATATTCATATAAAATTTCACAAAAGAAATAATTATATCTCACAATCAAGTAACAACATGGTGGTCATGTTGATTGCTGTGGTGATATCAATGCCACATTGTCTCTGCGAACTCCAGAATTGGTATCATCTGTCATTATTAAGGGTCCATTATTCGTCTCGTCGGCAATGACCCGGTCATCATCCTTTGAAATTGTTGTGTTCTGCACTACAACACTCGGAAAATCATCCGTGATATCATTGCTTTCTATGGATGCCTCCAAATCAGTCGTTCGTCCGGGACTTTGGTGGATTGTAGCATTGCTCGATTGTTGCCATTGCTCTTTGTCATGAGAACAATGTTCATCCATCGAAGAAGGTCCTCCCTCCTCATAAAATGAAAAACGTTGCATGCTATTTCAGAATAATTCCTGTGCCCTCTGTCATTCCATGGCAGCCGACAAGACGGGAGAGGACATTCCCCATAGTCTACTTTGGAACCATGATGACTTGGTTCCATTGCTCGGTGAATTTTCATTGTTTTCCTCGTGCAATGTCGATGAAGAATCAGTCGTTTCCGTCACCACGGAAACGGGGATTTCATCGCAGTGTTTGGCAAACCATATTTGATACGGGAGGGACAATCCCAGAAGTGTAAAGAGGTAATATACGTGAAGGCGAAACAGTGAGGCAGAGGTGTGGCATGCACGTGGTACGGGCAGTACAGCGAGGAGTTTGGGGCAGAAACCAGGTACTGCAATAAAGCAAGTGAGAGATTATACATGGAGAACATTTATTGTGTGGTGTAATTATTGGTACTCACCTTCAATGGTGGTGGCAAATTCCTTTCCAAAAAGGAGCAGTGTGAGAAATCAATCTGTCAAATACTCCATCGAATCAAATCACAAGGGTCTGCTCACGGTGCGGTTGCCTGGAGGGCTATCCAGCATGCTGCTGTTGCTGGACAGGAGGAGGAGGAGGAGGAGGAGGAGGACGAGGAGGAGGAGGAGGAGGAGGAGGAGGAGGAGGAGGAGGAGGAGGAGGAGGAGGAGGAGGAGGAGGACGAGGAGGAGGACGAGGAGGAGGAGGAGGAGGAGGAGGAGGACGAGGACGAGGAGGAGGAGGAGGAGAGGGAGGAGGAGGAGGGGCTTCCACGAGAGCAAGAATTGGATTAGGTGCATCGTCTGGAATATCAAGCTCGCGAGGATGGATTTGTTGAGGAGGGGGGGGAGGGGGAGGACATCGGGAGGGTTCACCCCTACATTTGCAAATGCATCAGCATATGCGTCAATAGGTGTTGGTTGCTGGTTCAGTTGTCGACAGTGACGGTTTCGTTGACGCAGCGGCATCTTCGCAGTTCAATTGAAATATGTATTTATTTTATATATATTTATGGCAGTGCTGATACGAGATGACATGAAGCATGATCATCACATCATGATGTACCATATTCCCAACACTTCCCAAAAGATTCTTATTTTTAGTCACGCGCGAGTGGTATTAATAGGCCCTAACGTGTTAATTTGTTAGGAATTTTTTAGTGTTATATGCAACAGAAATGACCACCAGTGTAGAATTATGATTACCTAAATATTATGGGATTGAGTAATAGTATTCTCAATTGAGGTTGAGGGAAACAAACAATTGAGTGTGTGTGCTGTAGGTGCTGCTAGTTTTTATAATATGGTGTACGGTACCATACCTAACAACAACACCATGCTATACTTATTATTTTTGCAATCACGCGAGAAATGAAAATGACGTAGTAGAGGCAATAAAAAGCAGTACCAGATAATATTGGCGACAAGCTGTCAAAAATAACTCTTCGGGAAATAGGCTATTTTAAACAAATAAGCTATTTTTGAGAAATCGGCTATGCTCGAGAAATAGCCTATTTTCGAAATTCGAAAATTGCCTATTTCTCGCAGATAGATTAAATCTCGAAAATAGCCTATTTCTTGAAAATAGCAGCACAAATTACATAGGAATAGTACTTTGTGCAGTAGAGCTCGAAAATAGCCTATTTCTCGAAAATAGGCTATTTAATAAGCTATTTTCGAGAAATAAGCTATTTTCAAGAAATAAGCTATATCTGACTCCCCTTCTGACGTCATTGTTGCCCATCAGGCCCGTGGAGTGGGCCACTGAAGGGAGAAGGAGGTTTTGGCTGCCCCACCCTGGAAGAGGCGGTGGCGGGACGCTGTATCAGGCGGGCCGCCACACGCGTCTTCAAACAACACCGACTGCATACCTGGGTCGAGTCCCGAAAACATATAAAAACTAACGTGAACTACAAGTTGGAAGGTGCCACCTGGCAGGGAGTGTTCAATGGCAAGGAAAACCGGCCCACTGTATGCGTTGCTGTTACCAGGAGTTTTCAGACAAATCCCCCGGAGACTCCGGGTGGGATGCCGTCATATATAACGCATATAAAATGGGAACCAGTGATTGTGCCGAATGAACACACCCTATGCCGCTGCGGCAATGGTGTTGTACTCCAAAGCAATGGTGTCATCGGTGACATCATGATAGACGCCGCCGGAAATGTTGACAAAGCGGAAGGTTTGCTTCATATTCTTGGACATCCCTTCGGAAAACACATGTAGCTCCTCACGGATATACTCCTTGAAGGTGGCGCCTTTCCACCGACCCATCTTTTGTATCTGGGTGTCGGAGTAGCCTGCCAGAGATAAGGCGTTGGCTCCGCTGCTGCGGAGGGAATGCGTGTCAATGCGGTCGATTGGAAAGCCCCTAGAGGGGTATCCGAGGACACCTGCTGTGAGCTTGAGAGCAACCTGCATGTGCTTATCTGTAACATCTTGGAGTTTCCTTTTGGAGTAATATGACGAGAGAGTGAGCTTGGGGTCATCAGAATGATCCCGAATAGTGAGGTACCTGCGCCCCAACGCCCTAACTGGGCACGCTAATGGTTCACCATTGGCTTCTTGATGGATGCAGACTCCCCGCCAGCCGTTCTTTTGGTTGTCAAGTTTTAAGGTCGCTGAATGCGCCGTCAGGATGAGTTCCCGTGGAGCATTGCGTCCGAGTTGCTTGAGATTGCCCTTGGTGTCTTTCCTGAAGAATGTCACATCTTCCAGTTTAAATTGCACAGTTTGTTTCGATGTGTTACGTGTGCCTTTTGTGGTGTACTCGCCCACTCGGAGCAGGTAATAGAACACAATCACTGCCAAGTCACCCACTGCGGCGTCTAAGGGCGATGCTGACTGGGCCTGGCCCAACTGGCAGAGATATTCAGAGATGTCTGCCTCAACTGGAAGCTTTTTGGCAGTCGGTGGATCTGACTTACGCCACCCATCCATCATTTGACTTAACCGAGGAAGCAACTTGTTATTGCCTCCCGGCAGCTTGGTGGGGTTTACGCCAACGGCCAGGGCGATCGTCTGGCCAATGGCCGAGAGCGCCGTACTGACCGTTGCAGCTGTGACAGTGCGGCCTCGGCCATATCGTCCACATCGCACTGCTGCAGCGTATCCTGTGAGTGCGCGGACTCTGTGCTCGTACCCGACTCCTTGGAGATATGGATCCATGCCCAGAGGTGCGAGGAACTTGGTCTAGGATGACCAATGCACCTCCCGAGTCTTGGTAGACACCTCCACTCGTCCATTGTGGAAGGCCTCGTCAGCAAGACGGAAATAACTCTCGTAACTACCGCGGTGGAGAACCGGAAGACGGTCCAAGAGCTCTGGTCGGGTAAAGGAAAAAGGGAATTATAAAGAGTTGAAAAAGCGGCATCAGTTTTGCATGCCCAAGCCGGATTGCTGCCAAAGGAGCGCGAGGGAACATCCGTCAGCTGGTTGTGTACCCCTGCAATGTGGAGTGTCGTCAAAGGTGATGCTTTTTGAAGTTGCAATCGTAGCGCCAATGCCCGAATAAGCTGCATTGCCACGTGGGACCGTCGTGAGGCCAGTCGCTGGAGCCAGCTCACGGATGGGCTGTTGTCGCTGTATAGCGCAATCCTTACACCCGATAGGTCCTCCACCATTGCCTTGAGTAACAACCACACCTGTACTAGCCCTGCACACTCCAGGTCTGAGTTGGTGATGCTGCCTTGTGGGTTGCTCTCCGACACGAGTTCCCGTTGCACTTCCTGTGGCCATTTGAAACGGAACACTGTAGGGGGCACTCTCTTCAGCTCCCCCACTACAATTCCGCCCACCCCGAACTTTGACGCATCACAGACGCCCACATAATCGGGCCAGCCGAACCAAGCTGCGGCAGTGGGTTGGGGTGGTGATGCTGTCCCGCAAGAACGTTCGCGTTTCTTGCAAGGCCTGTCGGAGTGGCTTGTTCCGATGCAAGAAAATCACACGAGGTTGGAGGCTGAGCACCTTGTAGAACGTTGAGAGGAGACCCTTGCCTGCCGGGATGGACATAAACGCATGGCAGACTTTATAAAGAACCGACCGAAATTCGGTAAACGGTATGCCAAACTGCTTGTTCTTTCGTGTCGATTGTAGCCACGTGGACAAAGTTTGTAGAATGGCTGCTCTTTTCCCTTCTGTTAACCACATTGTGTGATCCTCTTTGTTGAAGACAAAGCCAAGCAGGTCCTTCATAGTGTCCCATGCTCCATCCTGTTGGAGTAATTTCTTGAGCGATATCGGGTCATCTTCGTCGTTCGGCTCCCTCGGGAACACATCGTGAATCCCACACATGACGCTGTTCACCACATGATCCAAGGTCTGTTGGCTCGTTGGTATGGCCAACCCCATGAAATCATCGACATATACCTCATTGAGGTATCCGAAGGGTTCGTGGTCCCGTGGCGAGCTCTTTGGAAGGGTTGAATACGTGGTGCTTGTCTGTGAGTGGTGCACGAGGTGGTTACGTGGGCCCTGTCCCACTGGTGTGTCAACGTACTGTTCCGCTACATCCCATGCCGTTTCGGAGGCGGCACAGAAGTAGGGCAGTGACTTGATCCAGCCCATTTGCAGGGACTTGGGTACGACAAGCTTGGTGCTCTTGGAGCCGTGTTCGGGCAAGATGTACGCGAAGTTCCATTCCTCACCATGCGCATAGTCCATCCTCCAAAACCCGTCCTTGATATCCCACTTGGCCATAAACACCTTGGCATCATCTGGTGCTGTGGCCATAGCGTGGATAATGCGCGATAGTGAATGTCCTATCTGGTCAATGGATCCCTTGGGGGCAGTCTTAATCAAAGCTTCATTCATGGACGGGATGATCCCTCCGTCCTCCAACCGAATGGAGAAAGACAGGTCGAGGATGGTTCTATAATTTCTCGACTTGTGTGGTATCATCGAGATTGGTGAGATTTTTAGCTGTGGAGGTGGGTTGCTGCAAATATTCTTCCAGTCGACAATGCGAGCTTGGCCCGTCGCTACCTTTGTCATAACTTCCTTCGTCAGCTGGTCGATGGCATCAGGGGCCAAAGCGGATTTATGTGGGCCCCTATCCACCGCCGCCTGCATCATTTCACGAGTCCATGGCTTCCCGGTGAGGGTTGGACAACCCTGGGTGGCATACTGAAGAAGTGTGGACCCGGCGGGGTGCTGCAATGCTAGCCCTGATGGGCACATTTTGTTGCGATGGGCGGTGGGGTTGTTTCGCTGAAGCTCTGTGGGTAGCACGGTTCGTCCAGTATGCCATTTCCAGTACTGTACGCTATCCGGTTGATGCAACTGCCGTGTGATGCGTCGGGCCTTGTTTTCTTTTCTCCACGCCTCTGTTGTCGCCCCTGTAACCTGCGGAGTGTCGCGAAGCGCTGGTGGGAGCAGGTCAGTTGCCAAGAACTTTGCGTCCTCTGATGGCTCATTGCTGTTCTGTGTCAGAGCCCGTGCTGCATCCTAACAGATTGGCACAAGGTTGAATGTTAGCGTAGAAAACGGGATGGGTCGCGACACGGCATTGAATTCTGGTGTGGGGTATTGTGCATTTACCTCCGAGCCACCGCCGCTGGATCCTGTCCTGTGTTGTGTTTCGATTCGAGACAGGCCGGGCTCCAAAGGGCTTTGGCTTTTGTCTGGTGCTGTCAGCTGTGGATGATGGGAGAGTTCTCGTTGAATGTCCCTGTGCACCGTGCTCACTGGTGCCCTTGCGCTCGTACGGCTTCAAAGTAGCACACAGTTTCGAGGATTTGTTCTTACCTTCTCCCCTGTCCAGTATTGGGCGTAGTGTTCGTGGGATTTCGGTGGGGTCCGGCTCCAAGTCTGCTGTGATCGGTGTGTGGCGCCGTGTGGGAGATGGGGCAATGATGAGTTCCTGGTGGTGTGCCTTGCCATACCCGTCCCACCGCCGCGGTATTCCTCACGCCGTCCTTTTGCGCTTGTTGTTGGGGTAAAACACAGTCGCTTGTGCCGGTGGCTCTGTTGCTTTGCGTGCTTCCACTCCGGGTCGTAGTAGACTGCAAAGCGAGTCGACAAATGTGGCTGACAGTTCCCCAGCTGGGACATGACCCTCCTGGACAAGGCCGCAATACTTCCCATTGCATTTTCCTAACACATACGAATAACATAGTCCATTCCGACCATTTCTCACATACTTCGCCTCAGTCGGAAGATCCCTTTCCGTAATACCTGCTGCCTTGCACAGCATTCGTAGTTGTACGCTCCGAAAGTGGCGTATGTAATCCTCCATCATATTTTTGATTGTTGGGTGGATATCCTCCTGCCTAATGAGGACTGGGCACTCAAGGGCAGAGGATTGCACAGGAGTGGGAGGCGACGCTTGTGTTGTCACCCATGTCCGGTGTGTTCCACCGGCAGAGCCTACCGCGGGCTTCTGCTGTTGAGAGGAAGTGACCGCCACCCTGTTACTAGGGGGCTGAGGGTGTTCCTGCTTCCACTTATCGGGGAAATTCCCTAATCGAATTTCCACCGCCTTGGACACGTCTGTTCCTATGATGTTCATGAGATGTGACGTGGGGAATCAGGGGTTTCCTGTGCTAACTCTTCCTCTGTCATTGTACGAAAGAAAACTGACGGCTGTCTTCAATAATGGCCCAGGTTATCTGGCAGACCATGAGTGGGCCAAAGCGATCCGATTTGGCATACACTTGTTCAGAATTGAGCATGTGCCACAATGCGAACAAGTTCTGGAAATAATCGCATTGGTCCCCAAAGAGAGTGCGCACCAATGCGCAAAAGGTACCCACGTCTCGTACTAACTCGAGGTAGCTGTTAGCTGGTGGCCTAGGGTCCTTGCGCGTGAGCCCCATCGCGTCGGTTAGCGTGTAGTTCTTCTCTGTAAGGCTCATTGCCTGCTCCTTGGATCGTAACTCGGCCGTTTCTTGCCCCTTGCGAGGGCGCACAATGAGTATGGAAATACCTTTTTCTGCGGTCGCGAAATACGCCGTCGCCGAGCCTGGGTTGAAGTCCATTTTCGCGATTTCATCCATTGTGGGCTTCTCGAAATAAAGTCCACGCGTGATGGAGATCTCATGCTCCCGCGCCCACTGCCCCATACACTCCAAGAGTTTAGTTCTGTGCGCGTCGACGTCCTTCGTCGTCCGGAAATAATCCCAGATTGGAGGGATGTCACAGTTATCTAACACCCCACAAAAGCCCTTCAGCTTTGCCAATTGGAAGGTGCTGTAGGCTTTTGCCTCTTCAGTTGGCCAAGTGGCCTCTTCTATTGTACCCCCGCTGCCGCCACCGCTAGCCCGCAGCGCAGCGACCACCGCTGCCGTAATTTGAGCCACCAACGTAACATCCAATTGCTGTGACGCCGACGGTGATTGCAGCAGGTCGGGTGTCGGCATCCCACTGGCACCTGGAGACGGCGCAGTGTTATGGCCAGGTACAAGAGATGGGCGCCCCGCTGGTCCCAAGGTGACGGCCAGCCGTGCCATCGCCCACTTGTGGAGGGTTGCGGACCCAATGATTGGCATGACGGGGAAAGCCAAGTAGCTGGACTTTGGTGCGTCACCCGCTGTTGGATCCGCCTGTGCTGCCATGCAACACCAATCGAGGATCAGGGAGTATTTGGTTTTGTCGAGATGTCCCTCTCCTAGAAGTCCCTGAATGTGTATTGCTAGATCGTGCGGAGTTCGCTGGCCCGTTGCGCAAAAGGGGACACAATCTTGCGGGAGAGCCAGCATCCTTAGTGCCGTCACTGTCGTTCGTTGTAGTGTTGGGTCTGGGCTCCACAATTTGGTGGAATTCCCCGGCACTACAAAGAACATATCCAATGCTGTGAGATCATTGCACACCAACCTGCTCTCCCAAGCCCATGGCACCTTTTCTTTGAGTTCGACCATTTGTGGCACCGGCAAGTATGACGTGCGATCGCCCAAAAAGCCTATCGTCTTGCCCTTCCACGTAGGGTCACTCCCTGGGAAGTTGGGGTATGCCTGGATGGAGTGCAGAAGGTGTATCACCGATGTTTTTGGTCGCATCATTGCAAATACCAAGAGGCCTGGGTATTGGAGGGCATCTTCCTTGAATCTTGCCTGCTCCTGCGGGCTTTCCTTCCTACTCGCCTGCCAGTCCAAAAATTCGTAAAGATCAGCTGGCATTGCGATGGTGGTGTTTTGTTTGCTTGCAAGGACCAGCGCAGAATCGGTGGGTTCCAACTGTGTGGTGGCCTGTGGACGTGATGGTGTCGCCGCCTCTGGTGAATCGAAATTGACGTACCTCGGCTTCGGCGCATTTGCCATGCCCACATGCACTGGCGTTTCTGGTGGCGCCGTTGCCGTTGGCGTTGACAGTCGAACCTGTGTGGGTGTGCCCTCCACCTGTTGGTTCTCGAGCATTCGTTGGGCTCCCCGGGTACGGGCGAGCGTCGTTGGGGCCACGGGGGCCACATCTTGCTCCAAGTTGGGAAATACGAAATCCCGTGCGTCCGCGTCCTCATCGAATTGTTCCTCGTCAGCGGCGCAAGGGGGGTCATCGGCGGCGCTGCGTCCATCCCCCATGTTGATCGTCCCCTCCCCATCATCCTGCGAGACATCGGCGGTTTTCGTCTTCGCCGTCGCATCCTGTTCTGCCCCGGTAAGTTATGGGAAGGTAGGGCTCATGTTGATATGTTTTTCGCCAGCGTGGTTTCACTTAAATGCTATGGCTAACAATGCAAAACAGGCAAACACCGTGCATCAACCCGGCATGGTTTGCCACCACTTGGCGAAGAATGGCCGTTGGTGGGAGGGAAGGCACACAGCACATTCTGTGCTCGTCTGTCCATCACCCCAATAAAGAATTTATAAAATGGGAATACTACGAGGGCTCCAGTACAATATATATGAAGTTCGGCTTTCTCACTTGCTCCAAAAAAGTATTGCTGCGACATCAACACTTCAAAAGCAAGCAGAGGCAGTCAACGCTCAGGATCAAGTCCCATCACAGCTTGCAACAGATCGGATTACCAATGCCAACAATGATTTTACTTCTCGAACTGCAGGCCGACCGCTAAAAAATCTTGCAGAGGTAGTAATGCTTGCTCTCAGTTGTTGTCATGCGTGATCCGTGAGAAAACGCACGTAATCACAAACTGGTGCCCATGATGCGCAACCCTTGCCCTTCGCTGCCTGTAGAGCCAGCGCCCCGAGACAAATGTATCGAGCGTTCATACCGGCACCGCATGCATCCATCATTACCTAACCACGGCCACAACTCTTCAACACTGGCACGGCGCGACGCTCAGAGGGTATCCGAGCCATCTGGTAATGAAGCCGAGCTTACTATGCTTCCGCCATCCTCTCGATATGGTCATAAATTTGCAGTGTGGGGGACGGTGGCAAGCGCCTTGTTGATTTCGATCCTGTCGCTATTTTGTGCCCCAGCGAGAGTGCACGAATCTGACACGTTGGGTAGAGATTTGAATCTCGGGAGCAGCCGGCGCTTGTTAGACTCGCCATCTTCGCCGTCGCCGGCTTGCGAGGACATTTTTAAAAGCATGCCAGCCGCCATTCCAGCCCAACAACCCGACAACACGTCGGCCTTGTCGGTGCATCCACAGGATTACAATCGATTGTATTTATGCCAATATGCTAGAAGCTGCGAGGGAGATTGGCCATCATCCGTGTTTCTGCCTCTCATTTTATGCGATGGCCTTCTCACGGACAATCCCGTCACTCAAATTGAGCCTGACAATAATCACACCGAAAACTTACATTACACAGCAGACCTCGAACGAAACACCAAACCAACCATCGACGCGTTCCTTCGATCTTTCTTCGTCCATTTCCTTCTGCCACCATTAATCACACTGTATCTGTATTTACTCTTTCGTCTCCTCGCCACCACGGCAGATTCATACTTCTCACCGGCATTGGAGGTATTTTCCTATGAGTTAGGTTTGCCTCCGAGGTTCGCTGGTGCGGTAAGATCGCGTTGCTTGTAGACTTGTCGGCGTGGAGAGGCTTGTTATTGATTGCGTCATTCAAGTTATATTTGTCATATCTCAATCACTGTGCGTGTATATGGTGTGCATACGTTAACTCATCTGTGGTATGCAACAATTCAATAATGCACTTTAGACATTACTGGCACTGGGAAACGGGAGTCCCGATCTAGGGAGCACGATCAATGCCATACTGTTATGGAACGAATCGTCACCCACCACTAGCGAAAACAATTTGGCACAAGGACAAGGAGGAGGAGGCTGGACCATGAGTCTAGGATCACTCACTGGTGGGGGCATGTTTGTTGGCACCATCGTCTCGGGTCTTATCGTCCAATCCTGTAATGGGATACCATGTCGTGGAGCATTTCTTCGAGATGTTTCCATGTATGCGTTGTCAATCATGGCGGTGTGGCATATTTTGGAATCAAAAACTGTCACCAGGGGTGATGCATTGCTTTTGTTGGGGATGTGGGTCATGTATGTCAGTATTGTATTGGTATCCGATCTTTATCATAGGAAGGTGACTTTGCCCAGATTACATGTGGAGAGCAAGAAGAGGAGGCAGAGTTTAAAGACTGAAAGGGCCGAGAGACTGAGCTGTTTAGCAACTCAAGCTGAACTTACTAAGAAGCAAAATGATGTGGATGTCAATGAGTTAACTCCACTGGGGAAGTTGCATGTTTACGGAAAGCAAGACCAAGAAGAAGACGAAGGGGACCTGAATGAAGAGACTGACTTATTGTCGGGGCAATATTATACAAGTGATTTGGCTCAGATGCCCAGCATCGACGTGGCACCAGCCAAACCACCAAGACTCTCTGTAACAGACAGATTCGCAATGCTTATGTCAAATTATGACGCAGCATCTGTCAAATTTGATCTTTCATCAAAAAGTAGTACAATCAGCAATGATGATTCGGAAACAAATACAATCCACAATGTTATGCACCAGATTCATTCTATAAGGCGGACATCCATTGCGCTTCCGAAGGATGATGACTTAATTATTCGAAATGACTGTGCATTTAGGGAGGAGGACGACGAGGAGGAGGTGGAGGATACACCAGCCGCTCCAGAAAGACTTGTTTCTTTCCAGGAAGAGTCAGAAGAAGAGTCTGTCGTAAAGATGTCAAAATCTCGTTCATGTTCGCTAGCTATGGTTGCAGATGTATATCAAGAAATTATCTATCAAGCTGACTGTTACTGGGAGACTAACTTTGTCAAGGAACCGTCTAGGTTCGAAAGGTTTGGGTTCATATTAGAACTTCCCCTCACAGTTCTTAGAACTGTACGTCTGCAAGAACTGCCATGTGACACCATTCTTCGCTCCGTCTTCAACTTTCTCATTCATTTTCATGTCTTGGCTTACTCAGCTTACAATACCTGTCCCATGCGAAGATCATTATATCAGAACAATTGTTGCAATATCCACTGCGATATCCCCGTTCTGGATCATGTGGTACCTGGGGATAGATTTCTCCATCATGTCAAGTATACTTGTTATATTTGCGTTTCTCACAGCATTCGCTATTATATGTTTTGGGGAGGACGAAAGGTTGCCTCTTCCGGCAGCAGTGAGTTCTTGATTTCATACGTCAGCCATTAACCCCGGCAATTGTTCATTTTTTTGTTCATGCATATATATTTCTCAAAGTTATTTTCTTTCATCACCAGGTGCCTCTCTCTTTGTACGGTTTTTTCATCGCGGCAACGTGGATAGATGTGATAGGCAACAATTTGGTGGGACTACTTCAGTTCCTTGGGACAATTTGCAGGATCCCTGCACCGATTCTCGGTGTGACCGTTCTTGCTTGGGGAAATTCCCTAGGTGACTTGTCAGCAAATGTTGCACTGGCTCGTAAGGGAATGCCTGATATGGCTACAACTGCGAACTTTGCCGGTCCTGCGTTCAATTTATTGGTGGGCATTTCAATTGGCTTTCTTTCACTACAACATGAACTTCAATCCGAATCGGTGTTCCCAGTAACATTGACCCCGTCAATAAGGATTGGCTTCACTTTCAATATTATCAATTGCTTCTTAATCATCTTGTGTGCGGCATGTTGCAACTTAAGAATTCCATACCGATATTCTTACGTATTCTTTGTGTTATATTTGTCTTTCATCTCGTTGAGTTTAATGACATTGTTTAGGGTATAACATTAGGGTTTCGGTAAATCAATATAATTTATGAATATGGGATTAATTGGACAAATTGTCTGAAAGTACAGAATGATTTTTTGCCAATAGTTATACCAATCGTCTCAGTGGAACAGTTCAATATATTTGTAAAGAGTTGTTGCTTCACAAATTGCTAATTATCAGTTTCTCGAGAGATCTCCGTGTCGTATGCGGTCATGTATATAACCCTAGCTCAAAGAATGACCATGTATTTCACTCTGTATTTAGCTGCACTACTTTCCCAGCACTTCGTTTGAGACTGTAGCAAAGTACGGCTTGCGCATTAAGACAGAATAATCTATATCAATTTGAATCGTCTTTAATAACGAGATTCATATCCATTAAACCTAAGCACTATGATGCTCTCGTTGGTACTGTTATGATTGTTCATATCATAACAGTCGTTCTCTCTCTAATGTTGGCAGACCAACTTTTAGGCAAGTCATACTTTGACTCACCTTCCAGTAATGACTGGTATAATTCAGGGGAAGCCAGCTGTTTCATGCTTCGCAACACGAGAGTACCAACTTGTCCATCTCTAAAAATATGAAGCGAGAGAAAGAGAAATGAATTGTGAAATAACGAACATTTTGAACACTGTTTCTACTCATTCATTACTCACCTGCAACATCTTCTGAAGACACTTTTCACCAAGTCATCTCTAACATCACTAACCGGCATCAAATTTTGAATGGCCTTGAGAAAAGTACCATACGAAACATGAGATGGCTTGAGGTAGTCAGACATGATAAGCTGATCAAACGTGAGACAAGCAACTTTGAATGCCTCTTCCTGCTCCCGTTCGTCTCCCTTTGGTGTGTAAGCTGCAGCATTGATAACAGCATTGTACGAGTATACTGTTGGACGAGCCTGGATGTTTCCTTTTCGGTATTCTGATTCCATTCTATGCAAGATTTCTTGTGCTTTCACTGCTTTCCCTTTCTTCCGACTGCGAGCAATCGTTGATATTACAATGGAGTACGCTCGAGCGCAAGGTCTAACCGACTCAAATCCTTCGGCATAGAGTTCCTCCATCCTATCAAGTATTGCTAATGATTCACTGTAAGCTTTCCAGTTTCTACTCTTTGCAAGGGCATCAAGGACGGCACAATATGTTCGAGAGTTGGGCTGCACATCACAGTCACCACCTTGCAAGCCTAATTCTTCCATCAAGTCTAAAATTTTAGTCACACGATAAGGTGACTGACGGTCTCCACTTTTTGCCCAACAATTGATCAAAGCATTGTAAACTGACGTATCAGCCCGTACGTCTGTTTCTCCAGCCGCATACTTGCGTTCTAGATCATTGAATAGCTCCTCCGCTCGTTTCACGGCCATCACTTTATCATCGCATCGAGCCCAGGCACTAAGAACTGCAGTATACGAATGTGCGTTGGGGGGTTTGGCAATCCCACCAGATTTTGATACTCTTTCATACATTTGGTTCAACAATGCTTCTGCGGCAAGTGCATCGCCCTTCTTTGCAAAAGCATCAAGAACAATGTTGTAACTCAGCAAATCAGGCTTAAGTCTAGTATCGCCCATGCTGAATGATTCCTCCATCCTTTTCAAGATTTGACTCGCCTTTTGCGCTGCTCCATTCTCACCACAATTGGTCAACGCTTTCATGACTATATTGAGTGTATAAGAATCAGGCCTTACATCTTCATAACCCTCCGAATGCAACCGCTCCATAAATCTTAGTAACTCCAATGCACGCTTCCCCCCGCCTTCTTGTCTGCTGTTGGCGTAAGCCAGTAAAACCGCGTTGAAGCACCTAGTATTTGGTCTCGGCAGCGAACTATCATTCTTGCTACGCTGATACATTCGCGTCAAAATCTCTTCGGCTCGTCTCCCCGAACCTCCATCTCTCGCAGAAGATTCTGCCCATGCTCCAATGCACGTTGCGTAAGAAATAACATCTGGTTGTATATCGGTAATGTTGGCCTCAAGAAGAGTAAGTATTTCGGTCGCTCGTGCCGCACCACCGGGAATACCACTGTCCTTCCAGCAACTCATGCAGGTGTTGTAACTTACTACGTCGGGATGGACTCCCCACAATGTGCCATCCGATTGCCAAACGGCGATTTGTGCAAGTATAGCTTCAGCACGACGTGCGGCGTCAGTTATATCGGGTGTAACCATCCATGCTTTGAGCACACCATTAATTGTGTCTGTGTTTGGCTTCGGAATAATTGGATTGGACTCACATTGTTCGGTGGTAGTGTCAAGAGATGGTTTCTTGCGTCTCGTTTTCGTTTTCACGAGCACCTTGGGAGATGATTCCTTCACCATGCACACCATGAACTCCAATAAGTCTTGCGCCAATGCTCCCGAGAACGGTTGGGGATATTTGGCAAGGTCGAAAATGACATGGTTGAAGTGCCATGTTCCAATGGATTCGTCGATCGCAGGAGGTTCGTAGGATGGATCAGTCTGATGTAACAAGCTGATTGCAAACTGCAACACATCTTTCACTGATCCAGTCTTTTCCACAGGCAAAAGATTAAACCTTGCACGCTGCTTATAATTTGCTCTGCTCTCGTCATTCATATTTTCTAAACTGTAAATCTCCAACCGTCTTTGATTCAGCATTCGCACGACATCTAATGCCTCTTCTCTCTTTTTCTCTTCCAACCTCTCTTCGGCGCTGACAGCCAAAGCCTTCCAAACATCCATGACTGCAACATAGGATGAGATACTAGGAAGACGTGATGGATCCTCACCCGTTTCACGATAGAGCTCTTCTGATCGAGTAAGCAACGACAGTGCGAGTTTAGCAGATTTCCATGCTTGATTGTAATAGTGATGGGAGTCTTCTTCATTTTGTTGTTTTTGCTGTGGACGTGAGAGGCACTCCAAGGCGTCAATCGAGTGAGAAGCAATAATATCATCGTAGACGGAACCAAGCGGTTCATGTAGAGATTCCATCAGGTCTAGAATCCTCGTGGCGCGTTCGCTTTTGCTCTCTATCAGTACATTCGCACCAGACCCGCTACCCTTTCTATGTATGTTTCGCAACTTGCTCTTCCCCAGCACTGCTCGAAGTTGATCCATCCCTTTGGATGCGTCTTCAGCACCATTACTGTCGTTTGCCTCTAGAAACGAAAGAGACGGGTCCTGTCGATTCAAGTTGTCATCTTTCCATGACTCAACCGCCGCAGAATAAGAAGAGGGAAGCGCCAGCAATGCCCAAATGACATCATTGAACACTTGCGGCTCTGGGCGCTCCACGGCTATGTCATGTTCACTAGCACCCGTGCCAGTGTCAGAAGACCTGTGACGATAATGTTCAACCCACAGCAATAACTCTTGTTCAGCCAGTTCGACTTCACTGTGTTGTGTGGCAATGTCATTTTTGGAGAGGGCTTGAGAGGCTTTGGCTAGGTGAAACGATATTCTTTGCTTGGCCGTGGTGGATTCTGGATTCGGATGTTGATGACTGTTGCTGTGTATGCCAGATAGTTCTGCGTGGTGCGTTGATGAAGACGGCGGAGTGGAATACAAACGTGATCTTACGTGGGATGTCGCGATAAATTTGTTGTTTCTGGCGCACTCTGCGTTAGGTTCTAGGGCATTCGATGACGGTGATGAACGTATGCTTCCCGCCGGCCAATCATAGGACGCGATTTTCATGCCCGAAGAACGATAAGGCATCATCCATGCAGATGATCCTCGATGAGAAGACAAGAGCGTGTGCACACAGAAAGGCACAACAAACGAGGCCAGCCTTGTTCGTTGGTTCGTGTTGGTTTTCATGTTAGTGGCTGTGTCGAACGGTTGTGCCGAGTTTCCTGGCCTGCGGCAAAGAAACAATGGGGTGAGGACATTGTTCGAGTGCGTTACGGTACCGGAAGGGTACCGGAACGTGCTGCATGGTTTCTTCTATGTTTCTTCTTGACGGCACGAGGAAACAAAAAGATCTCCCGATAAACATCCCGACACGCAGAGAGCTAGGAATATACCACATACACATCGACCAATGTAAACCGAGCAGCTAACACAGCGACTACTTTCTCATCGCCCATGTAGGTTAGATGTTCAGTTCTCAACAGCAAGCAGCCACCGCATGAGGTTCTGCATCGGCACTTACGCTATTGGATGCGCTTCCTCGTTGACTGTTCCTTACTCTAATTATTACTGATTCTACTTTTATTCGACAAGTCGAGGTGCCTCACCTGCTCTGCGAGACAATGCTTGACTAATTATTTGGATGGGGGGTGGCACGCGGCTTGGACGTTTCACGTGTTACTTACCTACCGGTTACTTCTTCTTCGAAGCATCGTCGCTCAAAGATGAGTCCAATTCAGGCCAAATTCCAAATTCTTGTTCCGAGCTACACGTCAAAGATACGGAGAATTGAAATGAAATTTGAGGCATTCCCCGTCTTTGTTCTTGTTTTTCCCCGCGCTGTTTAAAACCAAGCATAAAACACACCTTACCATAATATACATACAATACCAACTGCCTCCTTACCGTGTGTGTAAAATACACAGACATCATCCATTGGGCTCCTCGAAATTCGAAGAATAATAATGAAGGGATGCAGCGGTATGAAATAGTAGGAGTATAATTTGATCACTTGGAGATGACCAAGAGAGGAAAAAAATCTTTTCCACACTATATAGTAGCTCTTTAGATACTGAATCAACAGACCAACACACAGATGGTATTGGCCCGGTGAGGGACTGCGCAGATGTGTATTTTGTTGAGTGAGCTCAGTACCAATTTACCTTTGTTTTATTGCATTATTTTTTTGAAAAGATTTTTTGGTTCGTGATTCACCAAAAGCATCTTGTTTGTAGTGAAATGTATAAAATATTAAACAAAGGTATCACTCCTACCACCAGCTGAACCGTCCCCCGCTCACCGTCAACCTCCCATGAACTTCTGTCGACGCGTCCATCCGGTCCAAGAGTTGCCACAAGATATCATATTGTATGCACAGAGATAAGATGATGTGGCATATGCTGTGCTGCTACCACCTACCGCCACAAACCAACTGACTCGTCACAAAACCTGTTACTAGAATCCCTAGACCATCAAGAAGTCCAAGCAACACAACATTGTGCCACGATCACGATGACCGCCGAGACCAGCGCTGAAGCCGGCGCCACCGCCCCCCCGGAAGAACAAAGCCCCAAAGAGGTGCACATCCACGGCCTTGTGGTTCTCCCTCCCAGGCAGCAAGCCAACGGCTCCAATGGCGTCGACAGCAGGACCAGCGATGCGGTGCAGCTGCCCCCCCTCCGCTCCGAAGAGCCGGTGGCCTCCCTGCGCGGCGCACTGGGCGAAATCGTGGGCTACGCTCACCTGACCAAGTTCCGCTTGGTGCTCGAGAAGCTGTGCGGGGACGACGGCGGCGCTGTGCTTGGCGCCGACGCCGCTGCTGGCGGGACGAGCGCGGCCGTCGTGTCTGGGAGGGGCAAGAAGAAAAAGGCGGATGCCGGCGTCGATGCGCACTCTGTCGTGAGCCCCTACACGCTCAAGCACGCCGTCGTGTCCGTGCCGCCTTCCATCAAGACGCTGCAGGATCCACACTTGCTGGACACACAAGAGAACAGCGGCGCTGGCACCGACGAAGAGCCCGTCTTGGATGAGTATGGGGATCTCTCTCTGTTGGTTGGCTTGCTGGATGAAGCTGGCGAGGACTCTGCAGACGCGACGGACCGCACGACGGACGCCAAAGTCGTTCTAGACGCATCCACCAAGTATGCCATTCGACTTGTCCTAGAACGATACGATTTGGCTTCAGTCAGAGACCATATCGTCAGAGTCAGAACTTTGTTGGCAGGCAATGCTCCGGCTATCAAGAGTTTGATTTTGGAGGATCACCACGCGCACGACGATGCGGCTCAAGCCAGTGGAAATCTTGAACAAGAGAACGTAGGCCCAGAGGAAGGGAAGAGCGAGAACAATGCGGATGCACAGGACAGTGCGCAGAATGCAAACGACAAGGTTGGTTCAATCATTCACTCTTTCAAACAATCATGACTGTCATTATAGAATTCCCATTTGTTCATTTGCACAACCATTCCATGATTCATATTCGATTCTCTTCTGCTATCAACCTCCATCACATCCTCAAAAACACTTTCTTCGTCAAACAACTACAGAACAAAGAAGAAGACAAAGATGCATTAGCCGCAAAAGCCAAAGAAGAAGCCATCGCCCTCCGTGAAGCTATGGCCAAGCAACTCCCGAAATTCCCACCAAATTACGATCTCACACAATCCGAGGCCACGCATGGCGGGGATTTCACGCACTTTTATCGTTTCGCTTGTGGTGAAGAGATGGCATTGCTTCCACAGCAAGATAGCAAGGGTGCTAACAATGGTACTAATGGATCGACAGTCACTGACAATGATTGGATGGATGAAGATGTTGGAGAGTCAGAGGGAACCCAATCAAAAAAGAAAAAAGCCAAAAATACTAAGAAAAAAGCCAAAAACAACCATGGAAACGGTGCCGACAACAACAGAAACAGCAAAAACAAAGGAGCCAATGGTGCCGCTCCTTCTGCCAGCACCCCAACATCCAATCCAATCTTTTCTCTTGCCGAGACTGAACAGCTCCTCCACTCACTTAACAACCAAACCATCATAGATCTCACCATCCGTCTATCGGGCTATCACTCACCTCCACCCCATCGTCGCATCCTAGGAGATTTGGCGTACATTGAAGCCATTATGCCGGGTTCGGCCACCATTCACATTACCGCCTTCTCGCTTGGATTTTATGTCAACAAAACTAATGCTACGGGATTCGATCCCACACCCGCCGCGGAACCATATTATTCCCATTCCTTGTTGGATTGTCTTTTGCTCAAATCCAAGTCGTTGCGAGAAGCATGGAGCATTGCATTGCAAGCCTCCCACAAAAGAGCCGAGCTTTTGAAACAAGCTGCCTTGTCAGAAGATGCCTTTGCTCAACTCTATAGACCTGCCGTTAGCCATTGGTGGAATAATCATAGTGGAACTGCTTTGGGGAGTGGAGTGGCAGTGCCTGCCCCTAGCTCCTTCAGTTCGAGATTGGATAGTGTTACCTTACGCCCGAGCTGGTTGGTGCCTCTCCCTATGTTGGGAAACAAACGACTTGATACTTGGAGGGATCATTCCAGTTTGCATAAATGGAACGTGGCAAGGTCCGAGGAGGAACTGACATCGACCTACGGGATGGACATTAGGGGAGGGGGCATTAGGGATTGGAATGAAGAGCTACAAGCCGCGAGAGATATGGGGGTGGAGACGTTAGAGCAGAGGATCGAGAGGGCTAGGTAAGATCACGTACTTGTATATAGAATGCACGAGGTGAACTAGTGGATGAAGGATTATTCGACAATTCTTGTGGACTCATATTCGGTCCAAATCATATTTATCCTTCATCAGAATGATTCACAAAGTGCTAAGTGACTTCTCCGACGCCGCCCTACAGGGCATTCACGCTATCTTTGACGGATACATAACCCCCATGAATCCCAACGAACCCGCACGTTCCCACGTTTACCTCCATAACAACATTTTCTTCTCTCGTGCTGTTGATGCCGGGTTAGATACCTTCAAAATTATTCAGGGGGATAGAGCCGCCAGAAAGAGTGCAAGCAGAGAAGCGGCGAATGTGGGTGTTATTCACAGGTTGGATGTTCCGGGGTTGTATACCCTTGGCACAGTGTTAGTAGAATATTTGGGTACCCGCTTCGTCTGTCAAAGTGTTGGTGAGTTATCCGTGTCACTTCCTCTGTTATGTTTTTATTTTTGCATGTCTTCTGACGTTTGGTAATGCAACAGTGCCAGGAATTTTGCACGGAGAAAAGGCACACACCTTAACCTATGGTGCTGTCGAAGCGCTCTCGGAACTTCAATGCGACGCAGAGATGCATAAGGTATTGGAAGAGAGTCTTGGTGAAGAATGCATGGTTGCCACTCGAAGCATCTTGTCAAAGCCCCTTTCTGACGAAAGGATGGAGGCCATTCGACAATTCAAATCTACCCTCGCCCTTCCTACAAATGCGGCAATAGAGGAATCAGAAAGTCAAGTCGACGCCGAAGTAAAAGCAAATAATGTATGTGGTCCAGTGGAGATGAAGGGCATTCTTGGCAGTGACAAGCGAAAGTATGTTTTGGACTGCACACGCTTGACTCCTCGTGACGCCAATTGGGTGGCCAAAGCCAATGGAGGCACTGGCTATTGGGAAGCGGCTGCATCACTGTTGGGTGAAAATTCCAAAACCAGTAGGCTGATCCCCGCTACTTTAGAAGACGATGAATGGACTGCATCGATATTGAGGCCCGAACTTGTCACGAGCTATGCAGACGAAAAGTTAAAGCAATTTCTTCTGATCAGACAAGCGAAGGAAGCGGAGACATCTTCAATTGTGGTAACAAATGGAGTTAGTGAAACTTCATCTGATCAAGATCCTGTTCCTGCTGATGCCAACGAAAAGGAGAAAGATTGGGTTGATGTTGAGACGTCCGGCAAAGGGACAACAGAGGAAGCGAAAAAAGAAGAAGAGGAGTTCATCCAGTCCCTTCGCTACAATGTCAATGTCTTTCTTCCGTACATGAAATCCATCGAAAATGCAAACCAAGATGCCCATGCCCAACTTCAAAAGGACGAAGAAGAAGCCAGGCAAATTGCAAGCTACTTGTGGAATACAGTCCTTCCTGATGTAACGAAAGAATTGAGACTGGCAAATGGAAGTGTAATCCAGATTCCCGTTGACGGAAAGAGTCTCACTGAGTTCCTTCATAAGCGTGGTATAAACTGTCGCTACCTTGGCCGACTCGCTGACTTGGCCAAAGTTGAAGAACAGAACGACGTCGAGGCAGAAAAGGTCTACGAAAAGAACAAGAAAGAGGCTAAGCTTCCCCGTTTCAGAATGCCGCTATGTTGGCTTGAACTTCTGGAGTGTGAAATAGTTGCGCGTGCGGCGAAACACGTTCTTGATTTTTACTTAACAGATAACGGAGGAACTGCTGCTATTCAACCAGCTCAGACTATCGCCTCTTTCTTGAGTGCTGTTATTTCCACCAGCGAAGAGACAGCGTCTGAAACGGAGCTCAGAATTTCTGCATCCAAGGGAGATGCTATTGATACTGACGATATCAACTCCTTGACTTTGTTTGATGTTGGTGGGAAGGGGGATGCAGTCCACAAACCTGTCCGAGGAAGGTCAGAAATTTGGTCCGATATAGAGAAAGAGATTGGCCGTCGGTTTAGGTATACGCTGAGTTTGTACAACAATAATGCGGCAAGGGGTCGCGCATTGTACGCACCACTTTTGAGGAGGATATGCCAACGGTCCGGCATTCGGATCGCTGCCAAAGCGTATGATGTGGGAAGAAAGTGCGTTTGTGGCGGGGGGAGCAACTCTGGCGGGCGTCTCGATTATTCGTACCCCATAGCTGCAGTGGACATCATCGATGTCCTCCCTTTGGTGAAGCATGCTGCATCCAGCGGAGAAGAGTCTTTTACCCCTTGTCTTTTCAATGCAAGTGCTTCACCTTCCCTCCACATTGTACTTGCGGATGCCAAAGCAATCAGCGACGCAGCGCACCGCCACTTGAATAATGGGAATATCAGTATAGCATCTGAGTATGCCCAAGAGGCTGCTTCGTTGTATCAACGAGTGGCTGAATCCCCTCTTCACCTACAAATTGCAAAGTGCATTAATTTGTTGTCGAAGTGTCATTTCTACGGGCAAGACCATGACATGGCCATTCTGTCATCTCTGAAAAATCTCGCTGTCTCCGTTTCTCTGGGGGGTTTCGATTGCATGGAAACTGTCTCTGCCCATAGTCAACTCTCTGATGCTTATTTTGCCGCTGGCAAAGTTAAAGAGGGCATGAAACATGTCCGTGCTGTTCAATTTCTCATGGAGTTCTTGGCAGGTGCCAACTATTCTCAGTTATCTTCAATGTACTACAAAGTTGGAACTCAATATTTTGAATGCGAAAAGCTCGTGGAGGCGCTCAGTTTTTATGAAGTTGCACAAATGAAGAGAAGTGATGATCGCATGGTAGATGGGATCATTTCTAGCAGCGCTGCCATGGCCCTTGCCCATCTCGGAAAATTCAATGAAGCAAGTAGCAAAGAGAAAATAGCATATCAGCTATATCAAGCTCTGCTTGGCGAAGATCACGACAGGACAAAAATAAGCTCAGGATCATTATTGGTCAGTTTTTGAGAGTGATGAAAGTTTTGTGCTCTAGTATATCAAGTCGTTTTCTAACTGATCCTCTCATTTTTTCGTTTTGTGTCAGCAATTTATGCGGCTCGCGATGGAGCAGGGCAAAATTGCTGCTGCTCAAAAGAATAAAATTTCGAAGGAGAAGGAGGCCAATGCTGTGGCTCAAAGCATTAAAGCTGAAGAAGATAGAGCTGAGTCCTCTACAAAGAAGAAGAAGAAAAAGAAAAAGGGAAAAGCTACTTCCCCTGAGGATGTTTCTGAAAATATCCCGGAGAAAACTCTCCAGGCAGTATAAGGTCTATCATTGCTCTGCAATAATTTTTGCTTCAAACTTTTATTCGGCCTACAATAGCTACACGCCTATTAAGAGAAATACGAAGAATGCAAACAACAACAACCAGTAAACTATTTCTGAAGCAATTAAAAATGGCAAAATAATCTATGAACCCAGCTTCCCTACATTTTGTTCTTTAGTAACCTCAGCGCCTTCTTATGCAACCCATCCGTAAATCTTCAGGGTGTGACGTAAGGAGGATGGTCATTTCATGCACGAAGCAGATCGCTTTCGTCTTGAGTGATTTTAGATCAAGGCAAAATCGATGTCAATGTTTGGGGAGCCTGTGTAACCACTTGGAACTGTCTGACACTCTCCCCAGACGACAACAGAAGCATCATTATTGGTCGAATCTTCCAGGCCGTATATCTTAGTTACAATTTGGCAGTAATCTGACAAATTACCAAGATCTGCAACAGAGTAGCTTTTTAGCATGTTTCTGACTGAGGTTTCTGTACACTTGCAATGGACTAGATGATCCGAGGACAGTGTCAACAAGTCAGATGCAACATCTTTGACCGAGGACAAAGCAATATAACCACATCCATCCAAACTGGAGACACAGTTCTGGCACCGAATACCTACAGCTTTCGGATTCAGTGGGTCTTCCTTCGGCGACAAAATTAATGAGGAAAGGTTGAAGAATTCTACTTGTTGAAGAAGGAGCTGTAGAGGAAGGGGGAGTTTTTTGGACTCCTTAGAAGAAATGGAGCTTACAAGTGGAACTCCATCTAACGGAGCATACGGAGCTAAGTAGAATTGATTTCCCTGCTCGTTCATTTGAAGACTAGCGCCCTGTAATTCATATCGCACGAATGCGAGGAGTTGGGAGAAATTATATGATGACGCATAACCTGAAAGAAAAACTCAATGTACAAACATGTACACGAGTGTGCTTACCATATTCCCATGTTGCTTAACCTTCAGCGAAACGGGATATGATACAGCCTTCTGCTTCTTCGGCGGTGATTGCTCTCTGCCTTTGCCAGATCCTTGTCTCTTCTTTGATGTCCCCGGCAGTTCTTTTCCGTTATCACTAGAAGAAGCAACTTTGTTATAGACATAGAGAGCGTCTGTTTTTCGAGCTTCAATGCCCATTCCTCGAAATAATTTGTGAATAAAGGTCTCAAAGGATGGTACACGTGACGAGTCGGTATTCTCTGCAGACTTCAGCTTATCCAAAACAGTGGGTGGGACGGCGACACAGCGCTTCTCGCTGTATCGCTGGCCAAGCAAGTGCATCGTGACAGCATTAGGGAGCACTTCGACGACTCGCTTGAAGTTCCACGACGCACCTGATATTGGCAGAGGTGTAGAGCAGTAGTGGCAATTGAACGATATCAATCCCGATTGAGGGTGGTAGAGCAAATCAAGTGATTGCAGAATTGTAAAGAAGCGATGTGAAATTTCAGTGGGGTCGTGAGTATGAGCTACGGGGGATAACAGTAGGATCTTTTTGGCGTTCTTCCCTCCAGAATTAGAAGGATAGGTCGAAGCAACAGATGGTAAGTTGTCGTTGGTGAGATTATCCCTTTTCAGCGGATCCTTTTTGTGAGCATCCGACACTGGCGGTCCTTTGCAGTCCTTTTCGTGTGCCACTGCCTCATCATAAGTATCGAACCGTGCCAGCTGACAAACGTCGCACTGTTTGACAATGACTGCTATTAGATTGATGAACTGCTGAAGAGGTGGAGCAACTACGATGGAATAAACCGGTACTTACAATCCATACGGTTGCATATTCAACATCGTCATCGGCCTCTGCATTTTGTGCGTTTTCGTGTGGTGCGCCAGTGCCTGCTGTGTCCTTG
This sequence comes from Cyclotella cryptica, assembly GCA_013187285.1. Classification (NCBI taxonomy): domain Eukaryota; phylum Bacillariophyta; class Thalassiosirophyceae; order Thalassiosirales; family Thalassiosiraceae; genus Cyclotella; species Cyclotella cryptica. The sequence goes on along the minus strand of JABMIG010000258.1, from coordinate 74,385 downwards.
TCTTGTGTTGCTTGCTGTGCATCCCTGTCGACAGACTCACTTGTGGGGCTTTGGGAGTTTTTGCTTTGGTTGAAAGTCGCGCCGCGTTGCTTCTCCGCAGTCGACGGCGTTTCTCCGTGCTGCTTGCTGGCCGAGTCTTCCACTGGAGCCTCGCTCGATTGATCGCACGATGAATGAATCGAAATAACTTCGTTGTCGACTTCTTCAGTTTCGCCCTGGCCTTTTGTAGTGTCCGTTGCTCCGGACGATGGAAATGGAGCCTTGCTGGCATCGGCATCGCTGAGGACTTTGGCGCTATCCCTATTGAACGCAGAAGAATCCTGGGCGACACTTCCAGGCGCGTGGGAGAACGAGGGCGGCGGCCCCTGGCACTGTGCTTCGTGCACCTCCGCTTCTCTCAGTGTGGGGAACACTGCAACGTTGCACACGTCGCACGTGTACACTGTTTTGTATCGACGCTTTCCGCTCATGTTCAGTCATACATTGTCCTCAGCGCGGTTTGTTAAAGGCCTTGAGTGGGCCTTGAGAGCAGCCAGACAAATCCAGACCAGTATTGTACAATAGATAGAGACCTGATAGAGACCGGTGTGCAGTGACAATTGAAAGGCTCACCAAGACAATGGGAACAGAGATAGTTTAGCGATGATACAAATTCCTTTGTCATAATTTCTACATATCTGTAAAATTTGGCGATAGCCGTTTTGACACAGGGTTGTTCATGAATGTTCATACATCCCATGAAATGAATGAATGCTCATGAAATAAGATTTCTGCCATGCACAAAACTGCTAGTAATAATGTTGACATAGTAATCTGGAGGGCAAGGATGCAAGATTAATTAAACAAAAAAACTGCTAAATATATGCTATTTTTGCTCTCCCAGTTTTCTCTTGCGTTGTATCAGTTGGTTGAGGGTAGAGAGTATCGGCTCAAGGTGGATACCTGAAAGAATAAGGTGTGCCAAGCTATCTGGCACACTTTCGAAAGATATTCTCATGAGCATTTTAGATGAAATAATTCTCTGGTGCACTATTGTTATCTAGTGCAATCTTTGCGCATCAGGAATCCTGTCACTGTCATAGGAACAATCATAGGAACAAGCATATCGTACGTGGTAGTATGATTGTTCAGATGTCAGAGGAATATGGCTTGCACACAAACATAACATATCTTGGCATTGCCGCCAAGAGCTCATAGCTTTTGCAAAACAGCATGTGCCAAAGACATCATGGCATGACAGAGACCAAGAACCTACCCCAATTAGTACCTTCATTGGTACCCTTATTAGTACCAATATGGACTAATTCGAAAACTCCCAAGTAAGGGATCATCCTGACCTCCCAAGTGAAGAGAGGTCCTAACAGGTTGAAGGTCCATATCTTTGGATCTATGCGACGAGGGAACATGCTGTCAGAACATCCATGTTCCCTGGGTATAAACATACCAGAACTGTCTAGAAACCTACACAAAATCATATTGTTTCGTTTGGGATTGCATTGACACCCCATCCTCATTTGTTCATTGTAATCAATAAATGATAAGCTCATAAAGTACCATCATCAACAAATCTATATCACCTTTATCTACGAAATAGGTATTTAGTATTTTTTATCTCCAAACGGCTTAGGTCACTATCTATAGATAGCCGTTTCCACGACCTTCTCGCGTGAAAGCCACCGAAAAACTTTTTTTCCCTCCACTCCGTCACTTGTGCTCCAATCCGCAAGCAGACCGGTCATCACCTACGTAATACGAGAGTGTGCAAAATGCAACTACGTCATGTCTGCCACAAGAACTCGCGCACGTCAGTGGTACCCCGAGGAGCTTTTTTAAAGCCCTATTTATACGTACATGACTCGGTGACACACTTACAAGAATGAGTACCTCTAAGGCAGTCCCTGATGGATTTAAAAGCCAAGAGTGTGAGAGGAACCCGGGACGGAACAAACCGCCCGTGCCATACATACCCGAAAGGGATGTAGTTCAAGACGCGCTGACAGTAGAATCACTGCAAACGAAAAACACCGGTAACCTCCCCGTACCCTCGCAAAACGTCAGAGTGTACGGGGAGGTTACCAGAATTTCAAGAGTGTACGGGTGGGTTACCGGTTTTTTTATACATTAATTAAGCCGCATATTCGTTTATCACGCTAAGCTTTGATGCAAAAAAAATCTTCCGAGTGGTTGTTTTTTTTCATGACTCACATTTTGCAAATCACGAGTTGTAAACAGCAAGATCACCTGTTGGGTCTAGTTTTGGTTTCAATTCTAGCTTGATCTATGATTTCATTTGGTGAGTGCGCTTTGGGCCTATTCATATTTTCAAAATAATATGGTACTATCAGAAGTGACTGCGCCAAAAAATGAGAACACATAAGAATAATAAGTGGGGCTGAAAATTGGCGTAGTGTGTCTACGTGTTTGTTACTTATTCCTTTGTACTTTGTGTCACGTAACCTAAATACAGTTTTAGTACATCTACGTATGGTACCATACTACAACAATGGTGCTTGACCCAGACACAACAGTATGGTACAATAGCAGTGCGCCCTCTCACTGCTTTCACATCACAAATTTATGTTTTTCAATTACATCACTGATACCCCACCGGCCCATCATGGGAATGGCTGAAACTCAGTCCACAGACTGAGTTATCCCTCCCGCCTTGCACCGCCATGTTGCCAACAACAATTGGCAGCGGCGGGTATATTTTGGGGGTGATTAATCACGATTTTGTCTTGTTCTACAATATTATACTCACCACACGGCCAATTTTTTTCAATTATTTAGTTGCAGGCCTGCCGGCGAAATCGCCGAAACTCAGTCCACAGACTGAGCTAGGCATTCCGCCTTGGACCGCCATGTTGCCAACAACAATTGGCAGCGGCGGGTATATTTTGGGGGTGAGTTGTGATGAACTCACCATTTTTTGCACTATTGTACTCACCACACGTCCAATTTCTTCTAAATAATTAGCTACAGGTGTACTGGCGAAATCGCCGAAACTCAGTCCACAGACTGAGTTAGGCATTCCCATTTGCACCGCAGTGTTGCCAACAACAATTGACAGCGGCAGGTATATTTTGGGGGTGAGTTGTGATGAACTCACCATTTTTTGCACTATTATACTCACCACACGTCCAATTTTTTCCAATTAACTAGTTACAGGTGTAATGGCGAAATCGCCGAAACTCAGTCCACAGACTGAGCTAGGCATTCCGCCTTGGACCGCCATGTTGCCAACAACAATTGGCAGCGGCGGGCAAATTTTGGGGGTGAGTTGTGATGAACTCACCATTTTTTGCACTATTATACTCACCACACGTCCATTTTTTTCCAATTAACTAGTTACAGGTGTACTGGCAAAATCGCCGAAACTCAGTCCACAGACTGAGTTAGGCATTCCGCCTTGGACCGCCATGTTGTCAACAACAATTGGTAGCGGGGGGTATATTTTGGGGGTGAGTTTTGATGAACTCACCATTTTTTGCACTATAATACTCATCACACGTCCATTTTTTTCCAATTAATTAGTTACAGGTGTACTGGCGAAATCGCCGAAACTCAGTCCACAGACTGAGTTAGGCATTCTGCCTTGGACCGCGGTGTTGCCAACAACAATTGGTAGCGGTGGGTATATTTTGGGGGTGAGTTTTGATTAACTCATCATTTTTGACCCTATTATACGCGGCACATGTTAATTTTTTCAATGAAATAGTTACAGGCCCAGCTCTGAAATCCCCAAAACTCAGTCCACAGACTGAGTTTGGGATTTTGCTTTGCACCGCTGTGTTGCCAACAATATTTGGCAGCAGCGGGTATATTAACAGAGGTGAGTTGAATAGAATATAATTATTTCTACACATCTCTTGACTACATCTAATTTTCAATTATTTTATTTCAGGCCAGGCACAGGAACAGCCGAAACTCAGTCCACAGACTGAGTTTGGCATTTCGCCTTGCACCGCCGTGTTGCCAACAATGGTTTGCAGAGGCATCTAAATTTTTATGGTGAGTTATTGAAGTCATACTACATTTCAATTGTTTTCATTTCAGCTTAGTTTCAATTAAATAATTAATTTTCTTCTACCTTGGTGATAATATTGTCCACAGTATAGTTTTTCATCTTGGAGCAGCTTGGGGCTGAAATTTTGGCACCTGTGTCCTTTTGGTGGGCGATGTGTTGGGCGGGCCCCTAAAATATGTTAATGTAGTATGTTTAATTATATTAGTGGAGATACATTATTACACATACTCTATTATTGTAGTCCAACAGTAGGTAGCCCTCCCGGTAACCCTCCTGTAACGTTCCGGTAGCCCTCCCGTATGCTCCGGTAACCCTCCGGTACTCTCCGGTAGCCTTCCCGTAACCTTCCGGTTACCCTCCCGTACACTTCCGGTATGCCACCGGTAAACATTTTTTTAGCTACTAAGTAATTCAGTTATAGCCACTAATTAGATTGATATCGATTCTAAGACTTACTGAGAAGTCTGTTTTCCTGAAAAACGTACCAATTCCTATCATATGTAGAAAAAAATCGAAAAGCTCCTTTTGGTCTCAAATTTCCAGTAACCTCCCTGAAGACTCCGGTAACCCTCCTGTACACTAGTTTACCGGAGGGTTACAGAAGTGTACCGGGAGGTTACCGGAAGATACCATTCCGGGGGCTCCGGTAACCTTCCCATACACTCGAGTGTACGGGGAGGTTACCAGTGTTTTTTGTTTGCAGTGAACTACCGCCAGCACTATGAAGCTCACCCTCCCTGGCAAGGTAGAGTGGAGGGTATCCGTGTGGTCACACAGTACTCCCGAGCAATTCCTGATGCATTTCCAAGCAGCCCTGGATGCTGTAAGGCAGAAGAGCCTTGACACGGCATATGATAGGGTCTTCAAGGACCAGAAGGATTGCATCAAGAAGGCAACAAAGGCTGAAGAAGCTTTCAAGAGTTACTCGGGATTGGATGAAAATCCTCCCGAAGAAAAAGCTTATGAAAAGGCCCTAGAAGCCGCCACTAAAGCTGACAAGGCTGTTACGTCCGTCATCAATCAAGTGTTCAGCCTCTACTCCAACCTACTCATGGAGGAAGCAAGGCGCCCCTGGAAGAAGATTGTGGGTGAACAAATTGACTGTTCTCCATGGACTGACATTTATGGGGAAGAACATCCCGAGAACCATGAGCAGTCTTGGGGGTCATTCATGGAATGCATCAGCTTCCATCTGTTGACCGTGTTCCGTAATGATGCTGCAGAGACACAGCGCTTCTATATTAGTAACAGGTTGAAGAAGCCCAATAGGGTTCCGATTCGCCAGTTCATCAGCCGCATCCAGCAGCTGAATGGCTACTTGGACCTATTGCCCTGCCTTTACTACTCCAACCGTGCCACCAAGCTCACCACTGCGGTGAAGCCGTTCAATGACCCGGACCTAGCTAGTCACATATTACGCATGGTCCCCAGGAATTGGCAAGACCAATACAAACTTAGTGGGCATCGGTACCCCAAAGCGTTGGGAAGCTTCTAGAAGCACTCGAATGTATCGAGAAGGCCTATCCAACCGACAAGGATCGTGATGGGCCTAAAGGTTCTGTGAAGTCCAGCGACTCCTCCAAGAAAAACATAGTTACATTTAAGGATCGTATCCCATGTAAGCGTACCACAAATGCAAAGCACTGCATTTTGTGCAAGAAGCATGGGGGCACGCACACGACCCATAATACGCAGGAGTGCCGCAAGTATGAGAAGGATGGTTCCTTCAAAAAGGACTTCGCAGGAAGAAAGCCCAGTGGACCTTCGCGTGGTCCGGAGGCTTCTCATCGCACCAATAGTGCCTATGCGCAGTTGTCTGCAAAGTTTAAGAAACTTGCAAAATCTAACAATAAACTCAAGCGTTTGTAGAAGAAATGCAAACGCCGTCACAAAAGTGACAGCGATGACTCCGACTGGTCCTGAAAGGATGGGTACGGTCGTACTGGGGAATCAAGTACTTGTTGTAAAGAGCTAAAAAGTAATAAACAAACAAGTTATACTTACCCCAGTCCGAGAAAACTACCATGAACTCGTATTCAAACATTAATTTGAATAATAATCTAGCTAAAGAGATTATAAAAGATTCAAAAAAACTTAATAAGATACCAAAACATTCAGTTTTAAATAATCGAATAGTTTACAATAACACAATGAAGCAAGATCAAAAAAATCTTGCAGCAAAAATCGAAAAGAACGCACAGAGTGAGATAATTGCCAAACTGTCGGACCCCTAACTGTCGGGTGCCTTTCTCAATAGTGTGAACATTTCCTTCAAAAGTCAAACAGAAGGAAGAGTCACAGCTGTAGTAGCCAAAGCATGGGATACCTTAGCAACTGAAAATCAACTTCCACAGAAACATGAACACTCTGGGAAGAGTTGAACTAGTAACAAAGTCCTCAAGGTTCCTACTTGATAGTGGATCTGATGGTGACTTGATGTTCCATGAAAAGGGAACATCCATGCATTTCACCTACTTGGCTAGGCAGGTGCCAAATTCTTGGCATGCATCAAATGGGGACTTCCTAACCAAAGGAAGGAGCAAGGTTGATCATTGTTTTTTATTATCCCACCATCAAGGAGCGTCTGAGAGCGCGAAACTCCATCTGGCTGTGTGTAATACTATGTATTTTATCGTAAGTAGAGTTACGAAAAAAGTGTAAGGAAAGTACCAGGGAAAGTCACAGCTGTGTATGTAAGAACTTATACGATGTAAGTACTAGTGACAAAACCCATGAGTAATTTACCGACAGTTGATTTGTGTAGGTACAACAGAAGACTATCTGTACGCACCAATCTTTATGTTGTGTTGTTACTCATGAAATTTGTAAGGCAGAAACTATAGATTACATATGTCACTACTGTTGCTCATCAGTGGTAACGACTTTTAGAAATATGGTGTTGATTCTTTAAGTTTTGTTATGTTGTTATTGATGCCGTATTAATTATTACGTGACACTACAGACTGAAGTTGCACAACTAGTAGTCTGCGAAAAATTGTATGTCATAGATCAATCAACAAAAATCTAAAAACAACCAAATGACACCTTGCTCTCGGCATCCCTGTTCCTTTTCATTGTTGGGTTGTAGCAATGGGAGGGGAGGTGCCAAATTCAGCCTGGGGGCTGAGATATCCGCTGTGGAGAGGATATAGCAGAATGATTTTAATTGAAAAATCCCTGGTGAAGAAGAATTGTAAAACGTAAACCTCCATTTCTTTCTTACCTTTCGCTTGGCGCTCCTGTTACTATTGTTGTTAGCTTTGTGGAAATGGGAGTGGTGGTGCCAAATTCAGCCTCTGGGCTGAGATATCCACAGTGGCGTGAACAGTGCAAACAATTTAATTGAAAAATCAGTTATGAAGATGAATGGTAAAAAGTCGAACTCCTTTTTTTCTTACCATTCACTCGGCGCTCCTGCTCCTTTCTGTTGTTGACATTTCGGCGATGGGTGTGGAGGTGCCAAATTCAGCCTGGGGGCTGAGATATCCACTATGGCGTGGACAGTGCAAAACAATTTAATTGAAAAAAATTAGTAGCAAAGAAGTACGGTAAAAAAGTTGAACTCCTTTCTTCTTGCCTTGCGCTCGGCACCCCTGATCCTTGCTGTTGTTGGATTTGTGGCGATGGGAAAGGCGGTGCCAAATTCAGCCTAGGAGCTGAAATGTCCACTATGACGCGGACCATCATAACAATTTAATTGAAAAAATTAGTAGCAAAGAAGCACGGTAAAAATAGAAACTCTATGTTTTCTTACCTTGCGCTCAGAGCTCATATTCCTTGCTGTTGTTATCGTTTTGGCGATGGGAGCGGTGGTGCTAAATTCAGCCTGGTGGCTGAGATATCCACTATGGCGCGGACGGTGCAAAACAATTTAATTGAAAAAATTAGTCGAGAAGAATCACAAACAGTCAAAACTCCATTTTTTTCTCACCTTGCGCTTGGCGCCCCTTGTTCTTGTTGTTGTTAGAGCAACATCAACAAGAGCGGCAGGGTCAAATTCATTCTGGTGACTGAGATATACACTGTGGCGCGGACAGTGCAGAACAATTTAATTGAAAAAATTAGTCGTGAAGAAGCATGGCACAAAACTAACTCCATATTTTCTTACCTTGCGCTCAGCGCCCCTCATCCTTGTTGTTCTTAGCTTAACAGCGATGGTAGCGGCGGGGCCAAATTCATTATGGGGGCTGAGATTGAAGGGTTTGATTTAGACGGTAGAAAGAGTCCATCGTGGATATGATTTGAGATAATTTTTTTGGGAGGGGCAGCGAGAAGTTATGTATGGTATTGTACTTGTGACGGGATGTTGTACGGTACAATACCATACTTAACATCATGTCGGAAAATTAATTCCCCGACAGGCCATGACTAGGCCTTTTTCAAAATTGCATGATAATAAGATCCTTAAGTCAGGACCTTGCATTTCCCAATTACAGCCACACATACATGTTACATAAGTAATTGAGCACCCACCTAGCACCCACACAAATAATAATTGAAGTATATTTATAGGAAATACATGTAACCTAAGTTAAGGGTTGATTAAATTGCTACTAACAGACTTAAGACTAACTAAACTCACAAGAAGTGAAAAAATCTGGGATTACTACTTTTGGCATACGCAACTCTTCACATACACTGACTTTTCCGACATACAACATGTAAGTATACTCACGATACACAAATGCTTTATTATGTCAGACTTGACTAAACTTATAAAATAAGTGCGTGACCTAAGCCAGAAAGTATTTAAAAAATCTTGTTGTAGACTTTGCTGACTTTGTTTTTATGAGCTTAATACTACTGTACAACTGATGAATGAGATACTAGTTATCTCATGCATAAAAAACACAAATGATCATGGGAGAGATTGGCAGTGATTTGTGGCAGTTCCATGACTGGCTCATATTCAACTGCCCAAAGGAACTGTCCCATGGGAAGGTTCCTGAGAAGGAAATCCTCCATTGGATATTCAACCTAAGAAAACACCTACAATGTGTATGGTGGAGTTCTAGGAAGGAAAATCCTATTTGGATATGATTTCTGAGAAACTCATATCTTATGACTTTTGAGTCCTTCCTCTGTATCAAACAATGTGAAGGAGACTTATGGAGTTCCAGCTGGAAGCTCCAGATTCTTGGCCTATGTCAGCGCGTATTACTGACCTTAAATATCTATCTTACTCCTAAACTCTGACTTAAGGGCTCTCAGACAAGTATCTGGTAACACCAGACGTTATGGAATATGATAAAAAGAAGATGACCAAGCCAATGTATTACCTCATTCTCGGTTGCAATACCATGAAAGAGTTAGGAATTGTTCTAGATTTTCGAACAAAAGAGATAACAATTGATGACGTCATTTTGCCAATGAGGAGCATCAATAGTCTGACTAAGTCGACAATGGAAAAAGTCTGGGCTGTGAACAACAGCTTGGCACATGAACCCAGCAGTAAGCAGGAGGCGACTCAGAGAGTGGTGCACATCCTAGACGCTAAATATGAAAAAACAGACATCCAATCAGTTGTTAGCACCAGCTGTACTCACCTTGGTCTCCAAGACCAAAATAAGTTACTAGAGTTACTCATAGAATATGAGGAACTTTTTGATGGAACACTAGGTGACTGGAACACAGACCCCGTCTCCCTAGAACTAAAGGAAGGCGCTAAGCCATATCATGGCCGACCATTCCCAGTGCCAAAACTACACATAGAGACCATAATCAAAGAATTGAATAGGCTCTGTGAACTGGGGGTATTAGAGTTTCAGCCCGCATCAGAATGGGAGTCACCCACATTTATAATACCAAAAAAAGATAACACTGTACGTTTTATCTCTGATTTTAGGGAAGTAAATAAACGGCTAGTTAGGAAACCATTTCCATCACCCAAAATCAGTACAGTGTTGCAAGAGTTAGAAGGTTTTACTTTTGCCACAGCCCTAGATTTAAACATGGGTTACTACACCATACGATTCGATCCTGTTGCATCCAAAATCTGCACCATCATTTTCCCCTGGAGGAAGTACTCTTATCTTAGATTACCAATGGGTATTGCAGGTTCTCCCGACATTTTTCAGGCAAAGATGTCAGAGCTGATAGTTGCCTTAGAGTTCGTAAGAACTTATCTCGATAATTTGCTTTGCATCACCAGGGCAAGTCTGGATGACCACCTAGATCATTTAAGGTTGGTACTTACCAGACTGCAAGACGCAGGCTTGAGAGTCAATGGCCCAAAATCTAAGTTTTGTGCTGTTGAAACAGAATATCTGGGATATATATTAACCAGGACTGGCATAAAGCCACAGCCAAACAAAGTAAAAGAGATACTCGCAATCACACCGCCAAAACAAGTCAAAGACCTCCATGGATTCCTGGGCATGGTCCAGTACTATAGAGATCTTTGGGCAAGACGTAGTGAAATGCTTGCCCCACTCACCTCATTGGTAGGAGAGTGTGGTCATACTAAAGTCACCAAAGCCAAAAAAACCAAAAAGCGACCTTGGTACTGGGATGAGTTCCATCAAATAGCATTTGATAACGTAAAAGCTGCTATCGCTAAAGATGTAGTTTTAGCCTACCCTGATTTTTCAAAGGAATTTGAAATATACACTGATGCCTTGTCTAAACAACTTGGTTCAGTGGTTACTCAAGGTAATAGGCCCCTCGCGTTCTTCAGCAGAAAACTGTCTGTGATGCAACAAAAATACAGTGTGACCAAAATTGAACTACTGGCCATAGTGGAGACACTTAAAGAGTTCAAGGCATACTGTTGGGACAACAAATAAAGGTCTATACAGACCATAAGAACTTAATCCAAGATGCCCTTGGATTAACCTCTGACCAAGTTTATCGGTGGAGATTACTATTGCAAGAATATGGTCCCAAAATCGTGCGCATAAAAGGCATCCATAACACTGTTGCTGATGCCATCTCAAAGTTAGACTCCAGTTCAACCCAAGATGACAACGCCAATTGGATGACGTTCATGAAATGCTGGTGTCACTACACTAAGCATTTTTCAAAAGCTGACAGCACTTCTGATCACCATGACAGTATCAATCTTGTGTTTGCATATCGCAGCGACAAAGATGTAATTTCCCCCTTAACAGTGAAGGAGATTGCACAAGCCCAGACAACAGATGCAACTTTGAAGAAACTTAGTAAACATGACAAGTATACCACTCAGTTAGTAGAGGATATGCATTTGTTGTGTAAGGATGACAAGATGGTCATCCCCAAAGCCCTTCAAAATCAAGCAGTTAGCTGGTATCACCACTACTTGCAGCATCCTGGACACACATGTCTTGAAGAGACGTTACACGCCGCGATGTATTGGAAAGGTATGCAAAGTACCATCCGATCACACGTCAAAAACTGTCGTATATGTCAAGTCAACAAACCACACAAGCACAAGTATGGGAAACTCCCTGCTAAGCTCGTCATCACAAACCCTTGGGAGGCATTATGTGTTGACCTTATTGGACCATACGCCCTCAAAAGTAAAGATGGGACAGAAATTGATGTGTCTTACTATGATCGATCCAGCTTCTAGTTGGTTTGAAGTAGTAGAACTGCAGGTAACCACAGATGCGGTTATTCCCATGGATAACAAGGGGCAAAAGGGCACTAAGACTCATACCAAGACTAAATTACCATACTTTGACAAATCATCTGCCATGATAAGTAATTTAGTGAATAAGACCTGGTTTAGCCGTTATCCATGTTGTCAATACATTATTTATGACAATGGAAGCGAATTCAAACTTCACTTTGAAGCCCTTTGTGAATCATATGGGAGCAAGCGTAAGCCAACCAGTGTCAAGAACCCACAAGCGAATGCTATTCTGGAGCGGGTGCATCAAGTAATTACTGCAATGCTCCGCACTACTGAACTAGATATGGCCAATACAGTAGTTGCCAGTGACATAGATGCGTTCCTAACCAATGCAGCATGGGCCATTTGCTCAACTTACCATACAGTACTAAAAGCCTCCCCAGGAGCAGCAATTTTTGGCAGGGACATGTTGTTTGACGTGCCCTCCCTTGCTGAGTGGAATAAAATAGGAGAACATAGGCAGCACCAAACTGACCTCAACAATGCGGGAAAATCACTCACGCCGTGATTGGGATTATAAAGTTGGTGATCAAGTACTTCTTAGAAAAGATGGTATCCTCCGAACGTCAGAGAGTTGGTATGAAAGTGATCCTTGGAGTATCACAACTATTCATATGAATGGGACTATCAGGGTTCAACGCGGTACAAAATCTGAACAATTAAACATTAGAAGAGTAACACCTTTTTTTAACCAGCAGACTTAACCAATATGAAGGAGGCTAATTTTTATGTGTCATCTCCCTCTTCTATACAACACTTACACTTTAGCAAAACAGTCACAGACTTTTTAGTTTGTAGATACAGAGACATGGGTTAAATTTTTTCCTCTACCGGTTTTTTTTCACTCTTTTTTGTTGGGATCACCCTGATCCTCCATCTGTGGGGGAGAGTGACATAGGCCAAGAACCTACCCCAATTAGTACCCTCATTGGTACCCTTATTAGTACCAATATGGACCAATTCGAAAACTCCCAAGTAAGGGATCATCCTGACCTCCCAAGTGAAGAGAGGTCCTAACAGGTTGAAGGTCCATATCTTTGGATCTATGCGACGAGGGAACATGCTGTCAGAACATCCATGTTCCCTGGGTGTAAACATACCAGAACTGTCTAGAAACCTACACAGAATCATATTTTTTCGTTTGGGATTGCATTGACATCCCATCCTCATCTGTTCATTGTAATCAATAAATGATAAGCTCATAAATTACCATCATCAACAAATCTATATCACCTTTATCTACGAAATAGGTATTTAGTATTTTTTATCTCCCAACGGCTTAGGTCACAACATTCAACCAAGTGGGTGGTTTAGTTTTACTGACTTCACATCCAATTGATTCAGAAGATGATGAACCTCTGTGTATTGGCAACTTGATTCTTGAAACTAGAGGAACAGGTTTTATATTGCACACTAGTTTTGATTTGCACTCAAATCAGAGCTCGTGCCCAGAGCACAAAACCAGCACAATATGAACCAGGACTAACTCAACCATGGTCATGGATCTAATATCAATGAGCCACAAAGCCCGCTAGTGTTCAGATCAGTGTAGATAATCACTATTCATGATAGATTTCTTCTAATCTTTCTTGGACAATTGCCAAAGATATAGACTTACTTTGCATCATCACCATGAGATAGCTTATACTTCCATGTGGAAGAAGAATTGTCTGTATGAGTTTTTCATAACCATTGAAACAAACGTAGCCTTAATTGATGACAAGAGGGGGTGCATTAGCATGTTACTGTCTTTCCCTTCAAGTTTTCTCCCTCACCAGTCTTCCACTTTCTCTTCTCTGAATAGGTTTTTGAGTTGCAGCTAATGTTGGCAATGGTCTATTTGCAGAAGATATTTCATGCTCACTGAATTTAATGGAAATGTAAAGATGAGGGATAACATTGATGACTGGGATGCGGAAGTTGATATGTCACACTCAATGATGCTCTTGGTTATCACTATCTTTCTCATCTTCCAGTCTTTTCTTTGGGACAGTCTTGAGAAAAACTCTAATATGCTCCTTGTCAAAAATATATTTGTGACCCAGTCAGAAGCAGCACACTAATTGCAAATGTAGAGGTATCAGTAAATTTGGAGTGTTGCTCCCTCAGACACCTTTTGAGGGGTTATTTGTCAATTCAACCCAAGACCTCTTGCCTAATTTGGGCTGGACCGCATCATCGAAGAGAAGTCTTAACTCTGTAGCCATGCAAAACTCAATGTGGGAAATCTTGTACATTGTGGTATTCACCCATTCTCATACATGGGGATACCATTGCAGCATTCACCAATTCTCGTTCAATGGGATTCCATTGAGGTCAAAGAAATCTTCAATGGACAGTTTGCCATTCTTTTCTACCTTCATCTGGACATCTACAGTCACAAAGTTCTCCTTCTTGAGCATTAGCATACCATGGGCTGTTCTTTTAGATGTTCTGAGTTTGATAGCAGGCCATGCTAAACGCTCAATATGGTCCTCTTCATCGAGCAATCAACTAATGTCCTCTCAGTATTGCCTTTGCTGTCGGCTGGCTTCTGCCATTGGGTAAAGGGATCCTTGACGTAAGTGAGTTTCTGGTTGAAAGTACTAGTAAAATTAAGTAGGCAAATGAAGTAAGAATTGGGCGATGATAGAGATGATGAGATGAAATGCTATCAAGAAATGATTATTAACGTCATTCAGTTACCATGTGTTTATCAAGAAAATAGATAATAACTCTATTCTTGTCATATTTTTTCTACACGGGCCCAACCGAGCACTGCATTATCTGCTGAGTGCACTCTGTAGTAGCAATGACATGGTGCACGAGAAGGTTGCAAAACCTTACACTCATTTTTCAAATAGCCTTCTTGTTAGGGGCTCTTGGCATGCACAACTTGCCAGGGTTTAAGCCTCGTCAGAGTCTTCGGGTTGTTCATTGTTGACTTCCTCTTATCTCAGACTCGTATGTGCCAGTTTCAACAATGCAATTTCCCGCTACACCTTCACAAGAGTTCCGCAGTATTTTTGCCATGTTTGCTTGCAAAACTAGTATGGAACGAGGGCAGAATGGTAGCCCGAGAGAAGAGTGGATTCGTGTCTAAAACTATGGTATTGCAACCCCAGATAAACGACTGAGTTCCTGCACAAAGTAAAAACCTGGACAAGAAATCATGACACCTGTCCATAAAGTAGGAGGCAAAAAATAGTTGACATGACAAAAAACACACCCCCACAATTCTATCAAGAATATCCCTATTAGAAGCAGTTAAGTTGCTTCTCGGTATCTTCTATGGCAAACATGATATGAAAGCAATCAATAGCACAAATTCAAGTCAAACATCTCTATCAAACAATTTAATCCAGTCAAATGAGCTTAGTCTTCACCATCTAGCGCTGTCCTTTCAATCTAAGCGATTGAGAAGCAATCGACCTCTCTAGACATGTCATTGGAAACCACCAGCCATTGTCTCTGTAGTATCACTGGGTATTGCGAAATGGAATAAACCGAAGCCAATACAAAACCCAAAAGCTTCAGGATCACCCTTTTGCGTGTACACAACAGCAGCTTCATTCATTGTATTCTAGAATAATACCATCACACAGGATGACAAAAAGCCACTTAACAGCACACCAATGCATATGCTTCCGCCCCGAGCACCTCCCGATCCACTGGCATCACTCTCCACTGTGTCTCCAGCATCCAGAGACAAAGCTTTGACTGGGTCAATCTCAGGCGACAGCAATGATGAAATAGGAATCATTAATGCATCCCCTCCCAACCGGAATGCCTTGGGAGTAGGTGCTGGACTGGTAGTGGGAAGATTGCTGAGTGTCGGAGAGAGTGTAGGTGATGCTGTTGGAACTAGGGATGGGGCAACTGACAATGATGGAGGAGACGTCGGTTGGAAGGAAGGAATTTGAGTCGTGGTTGGGAACGGGGATAGTGTGGGATTGGTACTGGGATGAGAAGTCGGCTTACCGGAAACAGACGGAGATAGCGATGGCGATTCCGATGGGGTGATGCTGGGGCTTTGAGTGGGTTGTGACGATGGGTAGGATGATGGGGCATACGATGGATTGTCGCTGGGTGCGAACGATAATGTTGGGCTAAAGGTTGGACTGTATGACGGGAAAGACGATATGCTTGGTGATGCCGTGGGCGAAAATGTTGGACTGATGGACGGTGACTCTGTTGGAGATTTCGATGGTGAAAGGCTGGGTGGCGAGGTTGTCGGTGACTCTGTTGGGGTTTCCGTTGGAGTGAGTGTTGGTGATGCAGTGGTCGGAGACACTGTTGGCTGTTATTGAAAAATGGTGAGACGGAAGTAAGCATCGAGTTATGATTATTGATGAACACATGTGATCAAACCTTGGCCTTACCTCTGGGGTGGGTTCTGGTGTAGGCTCCGGGGTGGGCTCCGGGGTCCCACACAAATACCCCGGAGGATCTGCACTCTCACTGCAAACCGTTTCAGCAATCCAATCATAGGCAATGGATACTCTGGCAAAGACCCCTGGGAATATCGATGTGGCGCATCCAATGCCCCAGGATGTGGCTCCTATGAGTATGTCTTGATCTGGTGATGATCCGGGTATGATAAGTGGCCCACCTGGTATTAGTTGCGATGAAGCGGTCAGCAAGAACAAAATGTGTCTGTTAATAACGGCAGTAAATCGTGCAACAGCAAATGTCTGTATCGAATCAACCGAAGCCGAACAGGCTCACCGGAATCTCCCTGACAGGCGTCGTGACCGGGCGAAAAGGTGCAAAGCATGCTATCAAAAATGTAAGTTGCGTAACTATCGGAATAGCCGTTATCCGACCCCTTGGCCGCCGCGCACTCGTCGTTGCTAATGATCGGCACGTCGACTTCCAGCAGGACATCGGACACCCGCGTTGTTTGGTCGTCCTGCGCCGTGTCGCCCCATCCCATAGTTCGCGCCATATCTCCCGGAGAGGGGAAGGATTCGTCGTTGTTGATGCGCACCAGGTCTGCTGCCGACACGACGCTGTTGGATCTGCTGAGCAGGAGGAGGGCAAAGTCGTACTCGTCCGTCGAAAAGCTGTAGTTGGGGTGACGAATCTCCTGGTCCACCGGCACCTCCTCGCCGTCGCTGGACGTCAGATCGTGGCGCCCGATGGCGACGTTGTAGCCGCCGCCAGATAAACAGTGCGCGGCCGTCAACACCATGTCCGGAGCGATCAGGGACCCTCCGCAGAAGAAGTCCGAGCCGCCTCTGGTGAGGGCCACGGTGTACGGGTAGCGCGTCTCCGAGGTCTCCGAGCCGCCGATGATGCGCGGCTGCTTCTGGAACAGGTTGCCCGTCGACTGGGCCCACTGCAGCAGCGAGGCAGACACGACAAGAGGAAGCGGCGACGGCGTCATGGTGGGGCGCTACGGTACCAATAGAGTAGTTGACGGCGATGATGAATGATGGATGGAAGATGATCCGGATGGGGATGATCTACCAATCAAAATTATGAACTGCCGACACCGGAAAGTGGCGCTCAACCCTAACCAAGAACGCGCAACGTGAGAAACGCCAACACAACTCGACAAAAAAATAATAGCCTTGGCCTTATTCAGAGATTCTACAGTAGACGTAGAGTTCAGTACTTTTCGTACCATGGCCACTTGTATGTGGTCGGCAGAGTGTCGCAACGAATCTCGTCATTTCGTCAATAAATCTTCTGTGTCGTCGTGTTTGATGTGGTTTAGGGCAACACAGGAGCAACACCACTGGTTTCCGCTGCATGGTACCATACAATATGCTGCAACAGTACCATACGTCTAGTACGGTACCGTATTGCACCATACTTCCACGTAATCCCTCATTATTTGATGATTGTTCTTAGAGATGCTTCTGGAACCTTGGAAGGTATGTTACAGCATCCCATGCTTTACAATATATCTATTGTACACACGACCAGATCAAAGATCTCACATTATAACCACCCCAAGACGTTCACAATTTTACACGGCCGCATGTCCGGACGACGTTCACTCATTGGCAGTTCAAGCTTCGGATGGTATGATATGATGGTCGGTACCGTACGGTATTGTACCATACAATGCACACAATACATAAAGAGACATGACAAATAATACATTGTAGACTCGTCGAGTTCACTCAACCAGATGAGACGCATGGTATGGTAGTGAAGATACCATACCGGTAGACGTAAACATGGTCTTGTTGGTCATCAACTCAACGTAAGTAAAATAATCATAAAAATATTATATAATTTTTTATTGTATGGTACCATATTATTGTATCATGGTTCCGGCGTTGGAAGTGGAATATGTGGGATTGAAATTGCTGGACACGGATCCTCCGAAAAAACAATAAGAACAAGACAAAGTATTTACGACTACATACGTCAGAGATACGTCAATGTGTTCTGGGTTCTGGAACACCAGAAGACCAGAACATCCTAATGACTGCGCATTAAAGTCCAACCAACTTTCTTTGCATTGGAGTTCACATTTACTCCTATTCTCACCAAGAAGTATCGTAAACATGTCAAAAGATACATTTCGATGTAACCTATACCCCGGACAAAGCTAGCAAAATTAAGATGGTAACAAAATATGGTTCTCTTGAAATTTTACCCTATTTTTTCTAGGGTATGGTGCCCTGTTCCCCCCAGTTTTCTAGCCTACTGGAGGTCGCAACCGCTAATAGTAGCCTTATAATTTATCCAATCATGTCTTATTATTGTGTAATTGTTGTGATGTGAGGTTTGTGGCAAAAATGAACATCTCAACAAACAGCCGGAGTTACACTGTCCTGTAAGTACATGCGTGCTCCTGATGACACCAAGAAACTATCCATTAGGGTGTCGGTGTGTCTAGCACGTTGTAAACACTGGAAAAAGAAAATGTCAACAAAACTAGCCCGATATAGCCTATACTCTGTGACATAGGCCAACTATCTACCCTACAGTAGTACTCTAGGGTAAACTTAATACTCTAGGGTAAACTTAAAGATACCCTTAATTTCTCAGGAGATGCCTTGAAACAGCCTGTCCCAAGGCTGTTTTAACCTTGTTTTGCTGTTCCAAGGCTGTTCCAACCTGTTTTAAGGCTGTTTCGTCGATTTTCCAAGGCTTTTTCAAGGATTTCAATGCTGTTCCAAGTCTGTTCCAAGGCTGTTTCAACATTGTTTTGCTGTTTCAAGGCTGTTTCAAGGCTGATTCAAGTTTGTTTCAAGGCTGTTCCTGGACTGTTTCAACCTTGTTTTGCTGTTGTGAGGCTGTTTCAAGGCTATCAAGGCTGTTTCAAGGATGTTTCAAGGATGTTTCAAGTCATTTCTAAGGCTGTTTCAAGCTTGTTTTGCAGTTTCAAGCCTGTTCCAAGCTTGTTTCAAGGCTGTTTCAAGGCTGTCTCAGGGGTATTTCAAGGCCTTTACAAGGCTATTCCATGGCGTCCTCAAGGCTGTTTCAAGGCTGTTCTAAGGCATGTTTCAAGGCTGTGTCTACCTTGTATTCCTGTTTAAGGCTGTTCCAAGTGTGTTTCAAACTTCTTTTGCTGTTTCAATAAGGCTGTTCCAAGGAAGTCAAGGCTGTTTCAATGCTGTTTGACGAATGTCCTAAGGCTGTTTCAACCTTGTATTGCTGTTTTGAGGCTGTACCAAGGCTGTTTCAAGGCTGTATCAAGACTGTTTCAACATTATTTTGCTCTTTCAAGGCTGCTCCAAGGCTTAGGTTAGATTGGTTGGCATGTTCATCATTGTTTGGCAATTTGTAATTGTCAAGAGTATGATACCGGAGTAGACAAGAAGTTGTATGTTATATTTTAGTAGAACTTGTTTTTTCTATGGTTTTGCTGTCATCATTTCCTTCCTCCTCTCGTGTTGGGTTTTGGGTTTGTCATTTTTCTTTTTGTTACTCTTCATATTGCATTTGTTCTTTTTGTTCCTTTTATTCTCATGTTTGATTTCATTCGCTTTGTTTCTTTCAAAGTTGTTTTGTTTCTATCATATCTTTAAAATCCGTTGGGTTTAGAGGCAGCGGGCAATCACAATCTGGGGTGATGAAGGTGGATAGAAATGACAAAGCTGATGCAATATGATCTTAGTTGATTGTGGCATGATCATTGTGAGATGTGGCCCTACGGTCAGACATTGTTGCTTTTCTCCGCTCTGGTTTGGGGAATGTCACCTCATTCATGAATGGACGATCATTTGCAGTCATCAATCCAATGCGGCGTCCATATCCTCTTGGATCTTGGTACTCATTACGTCCTTCATTATGATGTGAATTGTTCATCAATACCCGAAACATTTCCGTGCAACATTCCAAAGAATGCAAATGGAGTTGGAGGAGGTTCATCACTCTTGTTGATTTTGATTTTTGCCCACATGTGCCTACAACCTTCAATGCATCACTACAAGAGAGAACGAAGAACAATTGCATGGTGACAATTATGAGGGTGACTTGGTGGGGCATGGCTGCACCAATAATATTATTGCACATTGTTGATTGTGGCATGATTGCTTGATCGTGAGACGAGGCCTGTACTGTTTTTGGTGCCGGTCGTTGGTGTCTGCCGGGCTTGTTTCTATCCAACAATTTGCAGTTCATCGCCGGATGTTACATACAATATTCAGAATGGATGAGAGAGAGGCAATCCCAATGGAAGTCACAATGATAATGTGGCAGGAGGCAAGGATTGGAGGAGATTGGACGCGGAGAACAATGGTGATAAAAACAGTGATAATCATGGGCGGTGGAGCGGCGACGGCAATTTTCTCTTTTTTCTACAAGAGCGCTGGTATGTTTTTCTAAGCAAAATTAATAAAAAATAACTGTCCGTCATCAATGAGGCCCCAGTTTTGGCATGTTCTGGGATGACTCTGGCCTTGCCCGAGATAATTGGGGTGCCTCGTAGTGTCTACTTGGGACTGGTAATGAGCGGCCGATACTCCGGACGTGCTAACACAGTTGTTTCCTTGAACTCAACAAGGGTGTTTTTGACTATGCACCTGACTAGCTCCCGGGGTGTCCGGCTAGTCTGCACGACTGGCCACTAGAGGATTTTACAAGATGTTACCATACCATACTCTCTAGCAAGGACTAGCGATCAGATGATCGAAAAAAAGAAGAACCATGCATGCTCATGCATGCCAGCCAACGACTTTCAACCGGCCATGACAAGATAAGCATTTCCCCATGCACTCACTCCAAAGAACCTTTTTGATGGCTGTTCTATTTGCTCCACCGTCATTTGCCTTCAATCCATTGATGCTGTCGCTGGAATCGTAGCTCGTAACTTCCAAAACTGATGTCGGATATTGTGTCCAAGATCTGCCAAGATACAACGTATCTATTTGAATAGATTTGAATAGATTTGAATAGATTTGAATCTTATCAAAAATATCCCACAAGACGGTGTAAGACATCAATTTTGATCGGATCAAGAACCATGGCGCTGACGGACAAGACGAACGAATCGAATTGGTTGGATTCAAATCTCTATGCATTAAGAGCATCAACTCGGTTCCATCATTGACAATTTGAAAATGGAATTGATGAGCTCACAAATCTCAACTATCAACACCCGATCACTGTTTCTATCTTACCCAGCATTCCTTCTTTCACGACATCTCCAACAACAGCCACAGTTCAATCATGACCGCCTCCGATGCCTCCACTCTTCCTACCACCCTTCAAGATTCAACGAGCACCGAAACCAGTAAGAATTCTGCACCTCTTCCCTCTACCGATTCTACACCAACCATCAACGCGCGCTCATCATCGTCGGTGCCCTCCTCAGCATCGCCCTTGGTGTGGCCATTGCCTACTGTACACCCAAAAATCCCAATGTCAAACAAACGGTTCTTTTGTGGGTTGGTCTTCTTGGAGACTTATTCCTACGTGCACTTAAATGTGTCATTCTTCCCTTGGTCTTCGTCAGTATTCCCATACATGTCATGGACATGCTTGCTTTGGGCAAGGCCAGACAGATGGTCAAGAATACCATCGGGTTGTATCTCTTTACGACGGTTTGCGCCCTGTGTATTGGGATTTTGTGCTCCCTTGCCTTTTCTTCAAGGTATGTTGTTCACGAAAATGAAGAGGAGGCCGGTGTGCCACCCGAAGTGAGGCTTGGGTGCAGCGTGGATCCGGTCACAGGCTTTGCCACTTCGTATCTCACCGAAATGGAGGATGGAATATTGGCATGTGTTTCAGGCAAAGTGAGTGGAGGAGTGGATTATGGCAAATCCCTTTATTTGATGGAGGACGTCAATGGCTACTTCTCGAAATCGGCATCTGCCAAGGGAGTAGCAAAATTGTCATTGAGTGAATCTTTCTACCAAGGTCTCTTCATGCAGCTCGTTTGACCGAATATGTTTGGGTTGTTTGCCGATGGCAACTTTCTTGGTGTGATTCTCCTTGGGGTGAGTATTGACTGTCAAACTTCCTTTGAATTCGGAAATGAAACAAGACTCATTTCCCTAACTCTTGCCTCATTTAATTCATGTTCTTTACAGGCAGGCGTTGGTGTCTGGATGATTGATGGCCGGGAAAAAGGATGCCATCTGTGCAAAGATCTGGCCAGTTTTATTGGAAGTTTGGTATTAAGAAAAACCCCACACTTTGATCCAACAGGGGTAGATACCTTAATTGAATCCAATCCAACTGCTTCTTTGTGACAATCCCATTGTGTTCGAAGGTAATGGAAGGAGGTGGGAAGAGTATTTCCCAATACAATTCTCTCTGTGCTGAGAGAGAAATTAGGAGACTGTTGCTTTCATTATGTTGTATAAGGGGTATGCATTTTAGTAAGAAGAGGGTCACAACATCTCAGGTTCCGTTGATCTACCTGTTTTCCATGTCATACTATAGGGTACTTCTCTTTAGAGAGAGGAGAGAGGAGCAAAATGAAAGATTGCCATCAATATCTCTCTTATTTGAAGCTTGTCAGGAATACAATGCATCAATAACGTCATGTCTAGTATCACAAGGAGGATTCCCTCAAACTTTGCATTGACTGTTGTTACTTGATGTTGCATTTCATTAGTTTTTCTTTGGCAGATGCCTTCACATCACCTTCCCGCTCCATCACAAGCCTCCACTTGTCCGCCTCCTTCTTCTTCCGCACTGACACCAATGTTCTGATATTTTCTCATGCAATCCCTTCTTTCATCATTGCATCCGAAATCTCTGTCTGTATTGGATTCGACTCGTTAAGTTGCTGTGTAAACATGTTGACTTTGTGCTGAAAGAAGTCATGTTGCAGTTGATCCCCACAAGTTTTTGCATTTGAAGCTTCAAGCATGGCCTTAGTGACTTCTATTGATAGGAACAATGTGAGGAAATTTTGGGGCGAGGTGTTAACAAGCTGAACGAAAGAGACAATTCGATAATTGATGATAATGTCCAAACTCGTCATTGGACTTACCTAAATCCACCGCATCCAGGTCTCACTTGCTTCAGGCACCCGCCAGACGCAGTACACTCCAAGCATACCCTCTGAATGAATTTGTGGAAAGGGGCTTCTTCTCCACAGCTCTGTTGCAGAATGTTTGAAGTGAAGATTTGAAACAACAAATCATCTCCCTGTGTAGAGAAAACAAGTTAGTAAATTGGATTAACATGCGACAATTCTCAAATCAGATATGTGCACCAACCTGAACGTCTACCAAGATTTGGTTTCGTACTATTGCCAAATAGGTGTCTTCTGAGAGATGGTCCTGAAAAGAACAGAATGAAGAAGATTGATTCAGATCTTGATATGATGGCCAGTCGAATGCATCACAGTCTTCATTCCTCAAGACTCACTCGCAACAAGTAAAATAAATTCACATATCGAGAGATCATGATAGTATGCAATATGTGACTCTCATTTTCACGATACTCTTTGCTTTGCATCTCGGGAATATATGTATCAAGGATGAGCCTTACTTCCTCTTGTGAAACATCGAGATATACCGCAAAATGTAGAATCCCTTTTGCAGTGCAAATGTCAATTATTGACCTTGCACATTTAGAAGATATCAAAATCATTTCCTCTACATCACTGTGAAACTGAACACCTTTTGTTAGCAACTCTTCAGTCAGTACACCATAGTATGACCTTGGAATGTTCAAGAAAGTGAATCCTGGATGACAAAACGACATATTTCACAATTGAAAATTTACAGGAGACTGGCATCTGGCATCAACCATTCAAGAAGGATATCACGTATCACAAGCTTTCATACCTCTCCGAAAATATCTCTTCTATTGTTGGCCTGTTGAACAAATGCCACAATGTCTTTCACTCGAGATGCAATATGCTGAACACCCTGGCCATTTCCTTTTAGAAATTCATCGACATGACTGAAGAGAGACCGTGTTTGGTGTGAAAGAGATGTGATCCATCAAAACACACAAATATATATGATAAATATAAACACGATGACTTACCCAACATTGGTTAAAGTATTGTTTATCGCTAAATAAATTTGGCTCTGATCTTTTAGAGCCAAATCCATTTCGAGTGTCAAGGCCGTCAAGGTATTTCCGGTGACAGTGCTTTCGATTTGAGCTTCTCCAGTGGCAACAACTCCAGAATTGAAATCGACCTGTGCTATCAAAAAGAATCAATAAATTGAAGGAAAGTCATTTGAATATACACTTATTGCTCAAGATTTCAAAGTCGTGGCATTCCACCTTTGATGTAAAGTACAATGTCTCCTCAAGAGTGGTCAAAAATCTTGTCCTGCTGAAGACTGCATGTTAAACGTTTGCATCAGTGAGGGGTTAAACAAACCATGACGATCAAGGCTAGCTAAATTATTGGGAATGGGCATACCTTTTGACACCGAATGATCAAAATAGGCTGAATGATACACCGGATGGAACTTTGCAGGCACAGAAACAATTCCAGGGAGTTTACACTCCTTCCGCTTGAGAGCTACACCGACGGGCTCAAGGAAATGGAGCACTGTACCCTCATCGGCATAAGAAGTGTCCTTGTCTCCTTTATAATACGCAAACACCTCGAACACGGTGGCCTCATTCTCGTATAATATAGGACCATTCATGTATCTCTGAACGATCAGCTGTGGATGGAATGAACTGTATCGCTTGACGATGTTGCTGAGACAACCGGGTCCTACTTGAAACGCAAGCACAGCAAGTCCCTGACGGTTGAAATGAACTCTAAAGAATCGATCAATATTGTCTGCAAGACAAATGGGGTTGTAAGAGGATAGAGATGGCTTGTTGAGTGTGCAATGAACATGAAGCGTCAAAATATTGAACGGATACTGATCTGCTTCAAAATGTGGATACTTCTCTGAAGCAACTTCTTTGTCGCGGTTGACATGATTTCGACTCCCAGAGGACACAACAATTTGAATCCCATTAAGATCACTTGATGTAAGAAGCACAGTCTTTGAAGAACTCTTCGTACTACTATCATCAGGATAGGGGTAACAGCCCGTCACTCGTAATCCAAACCCCACAATCATGTGCTTCACAATATCTGGACCATGAGACGAATACTCGGTGGAGCAAGACACGAATCAAGCTTCACTGTGTTCATATCTCTTGCCCTAGAGAGATGATCCGAGGGTCGCCACAGAAACGATCCAAACCGGGTATGATGGCATCCAGCCAATCATGAAATATGTCAATCGATTCTACAAAATTCTTGTACCCCTCGAGATCTTCTAGGCGATCTACATAAAGATGAACACGAGAGAATTGAATGTCGAGGCTATTTTGCTCAATGGAAATGTCGTATTTGTTTCCAGATGTCATTGGAGAGAATTCAGTTTTGAATGAATTGCAATAATATTATGTTATTGTCATGGAAAATGAAGGAATGGAAAGTATTAATGTCGGGTTCATCATGACGGCGTTGGGGTTGCTTGACGATTGACGAGAGTGATGAACAACAACATGCTCAGATCTCTCATCTCATCTAATGAAAAAGTTCTTCAAATCCACAGTTCTGACAGGTTCTGATATCCAAAAATACCTTCAAAAGGATAAACATAATTAATCTAAAGTATAACTGAATTATTGGAATGACAGGTATGATAATGTCCATGTGGGCCGCGCGATCTTACATAATAATAAGTAGAGTATGTACCTATGATGTTGTAGTATGCGTAGTACTTATACCATAATATTACAGTATGGTAGAACTAGGTAGGTAGGTACCATATGGTACCTTACTTATGCACACGAGCACAGTAGTAGTAAAAGGTGTCCATGCAACCCGGATTTGTTTGTGAATTGTCGATGATTTGTCGATGATTTGTCAAATTGGAGTGTTACTTGGTCGAGGCTATTAAGGTGTCCACGCAAACTGGATTTGTGATTTGTCGATTGCCGAATATTCATCGTCAAATGAGCCACTCCGATTATTTTAATTTCTTTAAAATGCAATTACAATGACAATCACAAATCCGATCATTTTGGTGTCCACACAACTTGTTGATTTGTTAGCAATTTGTTAGATGTAATTCAGTTTTATAGGTAGACAATAGAACGGGCGGAAATTGGCGCCAAAAAGTGATCCCAAAATGCCGACAAGTAGAAACATACCAGGGTCTACGTGTTTGTCGACAAAACCTGGATTTGTTAGTTTGTTGACGAATTGTGAATTGCCGAACTGCTAGTTGTTGAATCCGAGTATACTCTCGTTTAAGATTAATGACGTATGGCTAAAAAATGTGACGTAGAACCACGAATAGCCTCAACCGAGTAACACTCCGATTCTACAAATCGTCGACAAGTCATCGACAATTCACAAACAAATCCGGGTTGCATGGACACCTAATTCGCGGTTCTATGTCACATTTTTTAGCCATACGTCATTAATCTTAAAAGAGTCTACTCCGATTCAACAACTCGCAATTCGGCAATTCACAATTCGTCAACAAACTAACAAATCCAGGTTTTGTCGACAAACACGTAGACCCTGGTATGTTTCTACTTGTCAGCATTTGTGAATCACTTTTTGGCGCCAATTTCCGCCCGTTCTATTGTCTACCTATAAAACTGAATTACATCTAACAAATTTCTAACAAATCAACAAGTTGCGTGAACACCAAAATGGTCGGATTTGTGATTGTCATTGTAATCGTAGTTTAAAGAAATAAAATTAATCAGAGTGGCTGATGTGATGATTAACATTCGACAATCAACAAATCACAAATCCAGTTTGTGTGGACACCTTAATAGGAGTAATTCTCAGCAAGATCTCCATAGATCTCCATGCATCCATGACGACCTACCGTATGATCTGGTAGAGTACGATGACAATTAAATGATAGTGTATGGTACCACCTCGCATTTGTGACTTTTTATTTGCCAATGGCATAAAAATAAAAGCTCATTTCCTATATCTTATTGAAGAAAACATCAAACATCATCAAAATGGTTAGTTTTTGTTGTTAGGTGGAAATAAATTATTCATTAGCGGTCCCTCCACCAAGGAAATCATTTGTGATGGTTCCCCACCGACCTGGTGGTGGTGAGAGAACCTGTATTCCCAGATCGCGGAGGCACAGACTCTGGTTGTGAGTATCATCGTCAGTCTTTTTCTTCCTCTCTGTTGATCTTTATTTCTCGATTAGTCTTGTTTTGAACCATTGCACTTGATTCCAGGATGAATTGGCCAGGATGGGCACCGGAGAACCGGTAAGTATCGTCGGATTTTACTCACTCAAAATTACGCGTCGAAATTATTATTGCGTCATTCTAATCCAAATCAAATATGCCCCCAATTGACGAAATTCTTCAAACGATAGTCCCGTCATTATCCACATCGAATTTCGCCATGATTGTATCCACATCTCTTTCCGTCCCCTCTTCCCTCTCAAACCTGAGGTTCTCGCCCTGTGACCATCCACGCCGGTCTGTTAACATCGCACATCATTATCTGGATTAGAATGAAAGTGAAGATGCCCGATTCATACACCAGACCCAATGAAATGCTGCAGCAGAAAAAGAAGGATGTTGAGGCGAAGGGGAAACATATCTTACCTGGAATGGACAGAAAGTACGCCAAGTTTGATTTATTCTTGAAAATGGGATGATAATTTGTACAAAATTCTTGGACAGTTCGAACTTGATTAAAATACGGATTGCGGTGATTTGACCGAAGTTGGTGATAGAGAATTCGAAGTCGTTACTGCTCAATCTTCATTCAAGTGAGTTCTTCAATGGTTTATTCGATATAAAGGGGCTTGTTCTTTGTTTTCCTTTGAGGCTGCATGTTTGAACCATCATATCATCCATACCGCGCCTCCATCTAGATTCCAAATGAGTTAGGTGAAGTTTAGGTTCTCTGACCATTTCCTATTCTCTTATGTGAACTCAGGTGAAATGTTCTATGAGTCGTATAAAGTTTACTGGATAATATTTCGCTTTTGTTCTTCCATTTGTATTATTTACTTTCTCTTTATTTCATTCCGTATCCTCCCCCACCTGGAGTCTCGATCACAAGTCTTTCCCCAACTCCAAAATTACCACTATACTTTGCCCCTATATTAAATGCAATTCCTCTCTTGTCAATTAGTAAATTCTTCCCCGTCTTGCCAGGTTCACCTCCTTCTAAACCATATGGCTGTAAGGTTCTTCTTTCGCTGAGGATGCTCATAGTGAGAGGTCGAAGCGGTTCAATCTCACGAACAACACCATCACCACCCCTGTGCTTTCCGTTTCCTCCACTCCCTTTGCGCAAACCAAATTGTCGCAACAGTACTGGATATCTTCTCTCCAATATCTCGGGATCAGTAATTCTAGTATTCGTACAATGAGTGTGAACTCCACTGCGACCATCCCATGTAGGGCCGGCTCCTGCACCTCCTGCTATTGTCTCATAGTAACCAAACTTTTTGTCACCGAAAGTAAGGTTGTTCATGCATCCCTGACTAGCAGCACAAGCTTTAAATGCTTTTAATACAACATCTACTACACGCTGACTCGTTAGCACGTTTCCTCCTACCACCCCAACGTCGTCGGAAGGATTGAGTAATGAAAAACGAGGAATTTTGAATTCAATAGGAGCTAAACAGCCTTGGTTTAATGGGATATCTTGGCCAACCAATGACCGTAACGAGTATATCACCGCTGAGTACGTCACGGCGGGCGGAGCATTTAGATTGCCCACGATTTGTGGCCCGGTGCCTTCAAAGTCAAAGCATGCACTTCCAGTGGAAGGATCGATATCGATAGTTAGCTCAATAGGTGTCCCATCGTCCATATGGTCGATTGCATGGGCACGAGTTCCATGCTCTGCAGCAAATTCTCTCAGCATGTTCCTCACTGCCATTTCCGCATTTTTTTGAATGTAATACATGTAGGCTTCGACTGTGTCAAGACCGTTTTCTTGTACAAGCTGATGAAGAAGACGAATTCCGGAATTGTTGGCAGCTACCTGAGCTCTCAAATCACTTAGATTGTCTTTAAGGTTACGAGTACCACCAAATTCTTGATTGACCAAAATATCGGTAATACCTTCATCTTGAAACTTGCCATCTTTGACTAGTTTGAATGCAATGATTCTAGCTCCTTCTTCTTCCAGACATTTGCTGTGAGGAGGCATCTTCAAGGTCCAAGGGTATGGGTGAAGATGTGAACGGCAGTGAGGAAAGACAAGAAACGAGAGATATGAGCAAAGAATAAATCTGTACTCACAGATCCAGGCGAAATCCCACCAATGTCAGAATGATGGCCACGACTAGCAACGAAGAAAAGTATTTTTCCTTCATAAAAAACAGGAGTAATGACTGTGATATCCGGCAAATGTGACCCACCGGCAAGCTGAGGATGGTTCGATACAAACACGTCCCCTTCGTTAATGCCCTCACGGCCTTCTGCATTCCAATACTCCACTTGAAACTTGACAGCTGATTGCATCGCCCCTAGATGCACCGGGATATGGGGTGCATTTGCGACTAATCCACCATCATTCGTGAAAAGGGCACAGGAGAAATCCAGTCGCTCTTTGATGTTGACAGAAATCGCTGTTCGAGCTAATGTTCTACCCATCTGTTCAGCGATACCCATGAAACGATGGGCAAAGATCGAAAGCTGTACTGGGTCTTCTTCCACTTCTGTATTTTCATTCAATGAAATATCCCCATCTTTCAACTTCTTCTCAACTGTAATGTCAAGGTCTCCATCGCCCGTGACCATCGCCGTGCATCCGACTTCTAGCACAATAGTACTAATTGACTGAACAATGATCGCTGGGCCCTTGATTTCATGGCCTGGCATCAAATCCTCGAACTTGAAAGTGGGGACGTCCTCCCAACCGTTTTCAAAATAAGCACTGGTACGTCCATTTGGGATAGGCGTCCCAATAGAGGGTACGATTGGCGGTGGAAGCGGAGTTAAGCCCGGCACAAACGCCCGTACTCGGAAATCATCAATTAAAATATCTCTGCCTTCTAATTCGAATCCAAATTCACGGTAATACTGCTCCACAAATGTTTTCGCAAAGGGAAGTGGAACGTGATTCGCAATGTTATCTTCCTTGATCATGATAGCGTTATCAGTGCCATCATAGCGCATATTCAAATACTTTTCGACAACAATTGACTCCTTCGGATAGCCCTGCTGCATCAAAGAAGACTGAGCCTTTTCGGCGAGAAAATCAAGACGTGACTCCCTCGTAGCCTTTGATGGATCATTTCCCTCGTCAAACCCACTTGATCTGGAGTTGGCAACAGCATACACCTCTTTTGCAGGCTCTTGCTCCTCGACCACGGCATCTGCCATCGACAAGCCGTATGCCGAAAGAATCCCACCATATCTATGAATGTAGACTTTGGAAATACCCAATGCTCTCGCCATAGCACACGCATGTTGCGGGCCAGCACCGCCAAAACAGGCCAATGCATGTTTTGTTATGTCAAACCCTCTCATCTGAGTGAGATTCCTGATCGGTCGACACATAGCTTCATTCGCGACCCGAATAAACCCATAGGCAAGTTCTTCGATACTTTTTCCGTTGGCTTCAGGATTGGCATCGACAAGAGCTTGAAATGCTGCTCTGGCACCTTCTAAATCCAATGGTTTGTCCTCGTTTGGTCCGAAGATGTGCGGGAAATGATCAGGGATTACTCTCCCCAGGACGACATTGGCATCCGTCACAGCGAGATATCCATTTTTCCGATAACAAACTGGACCTGGATGGGCTTTGGCAGATTCTGGGCCTACCACGAAAAGACCATTCTGAAGAAAGAGACGAGATCCACTGTGCAAAACGAGAAGTATAATGTGTCATTGTTTTCAACATAAGTGCGGAAGTCAGTTATGAAAAAAGTGGGAAAAAGCTTTCTTACCCTCCGGCGGCAACAGTGTGAATGTCCAATTGCGGAGCTGCGCACAAATTGGGAATCAAACAATCATTCACAGTCAAAGACGATTGGAAGCAAAAGAAAGAAATAATGGAGGCCCAATCATATTATTAACCAACACAATACAGATTAGTCCTCACCTTGGATAGAAACCCCCGCAGTGGTCGTCTCAAAGACATGTTCCAACGTTCCATCATATCTACTGACATCCGTACTCGTTCCACCCATATCGAATCCAATCACGGGCAAGGGCTGCCGCTTCGAACCATCTCCTGCTCCATCCTTACTCTCACGATACGAAGTTTTGGCATATCCGACCACACCCCCCGCGGGCCCACTCAAAATGGCCTGATGTCCTCCAAAATCATTCACGGGGGTCAATCCTCCATCGCTTTTCATAAAGTCCAATCGAACATTGGTCAACAATCCATCATCAAAGCCCTTGACAAATCCAGCGAGATATTCTGCAATCTTGGGAGTGAGATAGGCTGCCGCACAGGCCGTATGACCCCGAGGAACCACCTTTACCATCCCCATAACTTGATGACTTAGGGCAATTTCCGTAAAGCACCCCATGGATTTGGCAATCTCTCCTACCATAAGTTCATGATCCGGATAGACATACGAATGGAGAAATACAACGGCAACCGATCGTATTCCCTCCTCCACCAGCGATTGCAATGCCGCACGTACATTCTCCGGATCCGGAGGCGAAATATCAATCACTCCTTCTCCCGTTCTCCCCACACATCGTCGTCCCATCCCCACACGCGGCCAATAATTCGTGACGTTTCCCCTGGAGGAACACGACGGCAGGTCGGCCTCCTCAAAACACGGTCCATCGTGGTGATGAGTATCCCCCTCGTAAAACTCCTCCAACATAACCCGTTCCTCCACCTCCACCACCTTCTCATACAACACCCCCGGACACGAACACGTCAAATCGAATATATCGGATCGAGTCTGATCCCCAATTTGCAACAAGTCACGAAATCCCCGTGTGATGACGAGACCGGTCCTCTCCCCCTCTCGTTCGAGCAATGCATTCGTCGCCACGGTCGTTCCCATGCGAATACTCCCGATTCGTGAGGTGTCGACGGGTCGTCCCCGGAGATAAGATCCGTTCGTCGCGGTGTCGTATTCGCGGAGGACCCGTCGAATGCCCTCGGTGGGCGCATCGTCGTAATTGGACGGGTCGACCGAGAGGAGTTTCGAGGCCACCTCGTCTCCGTTGGGGAGGATGCAGTGGACATCGGTGAAGGTGCCGCCGCGATCTATGGAGAAGTGGAATTTGTCGTCGGCGTGTCGATGTGTCGTGGTGGCGGACGACGGCATGGAGAGAAGGAGGGAAGGAGGAGCGGGGTGTGAGAAGGACGAGATTGGATGGAGGCTCGTCAAGAAGAGAAGTGTTCGAAGGTGGAAAGGGTGGGTGCGGCGGATAGGAATGTTGTGGTTTTTATGTAGTTTGATGGATTGGGAATGTTCGTTGACGCAGAAATTGGTGATGGGATTGTTTGCGTTTGGTCTATGGTTCTTAATGGGATCGTTTGCGTTTGGTCTACAGTCCTATTCTGATAAAAAAAAATCACATCAATATTGGGTGACTGCCATAATCGTGCCAGGTGTTCATTTCGTCAAATATCCAGTCCTAGGTGTATAGACTAGAAGCGGTTTGGGACACTTTTTTGAAAATGCGTTCCGTAATTACTTTAGACTACTAACATTTCAGATTTCGCTTTTCGCGCCATTCCCTGATGTTTCTGTCGATATTCGCGAAACAACCGTGGGGCCCATCACCATTTTCCTCCACGTTCTATATCACCAAATCGTTCTGACACCATGACGTACTCCGAACTGTCCACGGGCAGAGCAGTGCTGTCGCTGGTGCCTTTCTCTTCTACACGCTATCGTGTTAAGGTACTCGCGCTCATCTTAGCGCTGAGTAACTATGCCAACAGCCTGCGTGAACGCACGTGGCTGTATCGAGAAGCAGTACTTCCTCCGTCAAAATCGCCTTGGCATCACCTCTTCCATTTTGGAGACCCCTCTTCCTTCCTGTTGATGACAGGACTCAGTCGTGAAGCTTTTGGTATGCTCCATGACATACTTAAGCCACCTGGACATCCTGATCTACCAAAAAGAGCAGGTTGTAAGTGGTCTTTGACATCAGAAGGTCAACTTGGTCTCTTCTTGTTTTATATTGGAAGCACGATGAACTACAAGTATCTTTGTATTATTTTTGGCATCTTGCCAAGTGCATGTTCTCGTATGCTACGTAACATGTTAAAGCTTGTTGTCCGTCGTTTGCATTATCATCCCCTCGCAAGAATTGAGTTCCCATCGCAGGAGAAGATGGCACTGTTTGCATCGATGATTCAGAGTCGAGAGGGTTCCGTTGACGATGTGATTGGGTTTATGGATGGGGTCGCCTTGAAGACAGAGTGCACTTCTGAAAAGTTTACTCAAAATGCCTTTTACAGTGGTTACGAATGTGATACCACTGTGAATAATGTTTTGACATATGGTCCAGATGGCAAGGTTTTCCTCGCAGCAATCAACTTTCCTGGGAGTTGGGCTGATGGGTCCTTGTGTGCGAGGTTTTTGGATGGAATTCGAAGGAGAATTGGAACGTATAAGATTTGTGTTGATCGAGGATTTCCGAGGAGTGGCGATGCATGGAACATACTTGTTGGGCCCATGAACAAGAGGAGTGCGAGGAGGTTACACCCAACAATGCGCGAATACATGCTGCGTGTGAGTAACGTGTATGTCTCTTTGAGGCAATCGAGCGAATGGGGTATGCGTGCGTTGCAGGCTTCCTTTCCTCGTTTCAAAAAAAGGCTGCCGTCAGATGCAAAACAAAGAAGACTTGTTGTTCAATCCATCGTTTTGACTCACAATTTCAGGACAGACATTGTTGGTCGCAACCAAATCAAGACAGTATTCGATCCTGAGTATGAGCGGTATGTCAACCTGGAAGGCTATGATCGTATTGGCCAATATTATCTAAGGCCTGAAGACTTTAACTCGGATAGTGACGATAATACTATTTAATTATGAAAACTAAATTTGATTTAATATAGAATTACAATATTAATATCATTTGTGTTAATTTTAATTTAATACAACACGTAATACCTGTTCACCACAATTAATCATGTTTATCCTGTTTCCCCTCTCCTTCCTCCATGTTCTCATTGTTCATCATCGTGACGTTACTGAATTGCCTTGCCCCTGCTCCCATCGTACCACTTCCCACAAACATCATCATCATCATCTGCATCTGGCGCTCCATTCGGCGGTCGCGTCGGTCCT
Organism: Cyclotella cryptica; assembly: GCA_013187285.1. Lineage (NCBI taxonomy): Eukaryota > Bacillariophyta > Thalassiosirophyceae > Thalassiosirales > Thalassiosiraceae > Cyclotella > Cyclotella cryptica. The sequence goes on along the minus strand of JABMIG010000258.1, from coordinate 40,133 downwards.
CCATTTCCTCTCTCTCGCGTCGGGCTTCTTCTCTCTCACGCCTTGCCTCCTCTCTTTCTTGCCTGCGCCGCTCTTCCGCCTCGTCCCACTCTAACTTCCTCATCAACAAAAACTGTTGCATGTCATCCGTCCTCCCTTCCGTTAGTGATGAGGCTATCTTCTCGATAGACTTGGTGACAGAGCTACGCTCTCGATTGGTAGAATTCTTCGTTTTGTTTGACTTAACTGGTTTCCTTGCCTTTGACCTCCTTCCTGACTCAGACTCGACGGGAGTTGTGCTACGTCTTGCTCTTGCAACTGACGTGGAGGCGGCGGATTGTCTTGCAACCTGTGTTGCTCTTCCAACCTCGACACTAAAGTCGTCGTCGGGTCTGTTTGCGTTGTTTCCTTCGTGGGCAGTGGCAATATCGTTGTTTTCAATATCGTTGTTTTCAATGTTGGCTTCGAATGTATCGCCATTGTCGTTGTCGAAGTCAGTTGCATCCATCGGTGGCAATGCAGGCAAAGGCGGAGTCTGAGAGAAAGCCCTAGCAACGTCGCTTGGCTGTACTTCAGTGCCAGGCACCTCTTCTTCTTCTTCGTCTTCTGAGGAATCCGGTTGCTTGTATTCCTCATCATCGCCTTCATTCTCTTCTCCATCAGATCCTGAAGAAGAGGGGTTGAGTTCGTCGTCGGAGGATCCCCCCAAAATTCCTGATGACGTCTTGTCTAAAATTCGTCGTTCGATAGCAATACACCTGTTGATTCGATCCTTGGCCTCAGCTCCCATCCTCCCGTGGGTTTTTCATGTTGTTGCAGAGTTTCCTGACCCAATTCTTCTTCAGGTCGTCCTCGGAACGGAGATTCATCTCTCCTGACTCTTCCTTGTACAGCAGCGCAACCTGGCGCCATCCTTTGTTGCCATTGGGCAAGATACGCTCAATGATGCGGATGAGAATGGTGTTCTGGTAGTTGGGAACACCACTCTTGCGGCCCCCGCGTCGAGGAGCAGGGCCTGCATCCGAATCGTCGTCGTCGCTCATGATATATATATGAGAATTTGCTGTGACACACGAGTTGACAGGCCCCTCCACACGCATCGCGAGGAGTAATAACCTATTTCAGGTGCATTCATGGGCTTCCACGTGGTATTTTTATGTTTCAGATTGTTCCAGACGATGATTTTACAATCTAGACAAAAGAGGGGGGTGTCCGGGCACCCCCCTCTTTTTTCCAGTTTGAAACGGCGTCTGAGACGGTCTGGACAAAAAAGGGGGGTGTCCGGAAGGTCTGGAACACATCTGGATGACCCAGATATCTGGAAAAATGGACATCTGAACACCTAGCACAATTATGGCAGTCACCCATTATAATACACATTGATTTTTGTTGTAAATGATATATATGTTGGCCCCCATACTGGCACCGTCCCAGTTCTAGAACTGGGCTCAAAAATTCTCCCAGTTGTAGAACTGGGCGTTTTTCTCCCCGTTAGGGAACCGGGCCTAGATTTTTTTTGTCGGTGCCACATTGGGGCTGAAAACCTTCCGAGGTAGGGCTAACTACTACTGCCAATTTTCTGAGGTATAGTACTTAGCGGATTTTTTCTGTCACATATCCGTGAGAGTCTGTGAGTTTGTCATCGGAGCGACTAACTCGGGCGTCGACGTCCCCTCCACCTTCTCGACTGGTGCCGCCCCCGCCGCCGCCCCCGCCGCCGCCGTCACTGCGGCATCCGTCGCTGCCGCCTCATCCCCGTCTGCCGTTGCCACCGTTGCCACCGTTGCCTCCGAATTTAATGTTTCCCTCTCCGTGTCATCTTCTACCAATGAATTCTCCTCCACCGTTCGTCCCCTCAACTTTTGCAGCCGCCGCCGCGCCTCCGCCTTCGCTGCTTCTTCAGCCTTCCGTTTTTATAGACGCCGCCGTTGCCACCGTCGAATATTACTCCCCATTGCAATAGAAATCCCTCGTTTGTATTTGCCCCTCACTTTCTCAGCCTCCACTGCTCCTTCGGCCTCCCCCGCCTTATGCCTTTTGCGTTTAGAATTCCTCGAGTGCGTGGCAGATGGCTTGGAAATGCAGATGGCATAAAATGCTTTGAAGCGGTCATCAAAGGGGGAGTTCAAATGATTCAACAATCAACCAATTAAAATCCAGATCGAAAACTTTACTGCTCCCCCCTTCCGCCAATGTTTGCTCTTCCCCTCCCTCATAATCAATGAAAAGTGTTTGGTTGATCAGTTAAACTCAACAACAAGCCAATGTATTACTGAGGATTTTTGGGGTGCAAAGCTGGCAACCCAGAGTATTACTGAGGAGTTCTGGGGTGCAAAGCTGGCTGTTGAGTGTGCGATTTGTTCGTGCACTACGGTTTCAATGGAGAATGTATTAGGAACATTCAGAATTGGAAGTGACAAGAAGTGGTTGTGAAAACAGCTACTTCTCATTAATAAATCAAACAATATAATTGATGTAATTACAGATACATATGTTATCCAGTTATAATGTTAATTAAGTCGGTTTGCTTTGAATTGTTGGAAGTTATGTTGTGTTATCGGGGCAAAACATGTGTAACAAAGTGTATTATGATGGAAGTGCCCAAATGGGGACAGTAAATTATCCAACATCCCCATTGGAGCACTAACTCTACTAAGTACTTTAGTAGTGCCACAATGGGGACAAGGAAATCGGCCCATTGAGGCACTAGTGCCGTAACTGGGACAATTTCCTTGTCCCCATTGTGGCACTGGTGCCTCATTGGGGCCGGTGCCACAATGGGGGTTATAGTAAATCTCCCAGTTCTAGAACTGGGCGTCCAGTTCTAGAACTGGACTTTCGTCTCGGTCCCAGTTCTAGAACTGGGCGGCCCAGTTCTAGAACTGGGCGCCCCATTGAGGCACGGTTCCCTAACGGGGAAAAAAACGCCCAGTTCTACAACTGGGAGAATTTTTGGGCCCAGTTCTAGAACTGGGACGGTGCCAGTATGGGGGCCAACATATATACCTCTATTGATGGATCTTTCAAGATCTTTCATGTATGTATCAATCCTGTTTCTATTGAATAAAAATCGAAAAGTAATCTTCATATTATTCTGAAAATTCCACAAGTTGAGAATTATTTGTTTTCGTAGTCATTCCCATATCCCAATACTTTTGAAAAGGGTGACTTTTCGTCACCCTTTATGTAGAACACCAGTATGTCTGTACGTATTTTCAAAAGGGTGACACGGAAGTCACCCTTTATTCACGATTCCTATGTAGGGACGAGCTCTTTTTTCCATGAAAAAAGTGAAATCGCTTTGCGAGGTAGTACGGTGTGTGCCATTCAAAACTAATTCCAAACTTGTATTGTATTATGCCTTGTTTTTTTTGCTTCCAACAAGACAGTTCATTTAGCCACTCCCCGCACGCACCACGGAAGGTCGATAATTGTTAGGGAGCTCCCACAAACCCTTTGCATTCAACGGTGCGCGAGACGGTGGCGTAGGTCCGGATAGCACTCCTTCGGGAGTGCAGTCCCCCGTCGCTCGTCGAGCTATCGACGAATCGTCCATTGCCAGTAAAGCAAGGACGTACCGCGAAGCGGTGGAAGATGCACGAGACGGCGACGCAGGTTGGGATAGCACACCTTCGGGAGTGCGGTCCCCCATCGCTCGCGGGAGTGCGTTCCCCCGTCGCTCGTCGAGCCATTGACGAATCGTCCATCCGGTTTCTGCCCCAAACTCATCTCTTTACGGCCCGTACCACGTGCATGCCACACCTCTGCCTCGCTGTTTTGTCGTCACGTATATTACCTCTTTACACTTCTGGAATTGCCCCTCCCATATCGAATATGGTTTGCCAAACACTTCGGTCCATCGAACAGCCGTGCCTCTAACGACAACGCTGCATCCAACGAACGCGTTGCCGACAATGGCACCGCATCCAAAGCTCGAACCTCCAACAACAGCACCTACGACTACGGCGCCTCCAAACCCCGCGCCTCCATCAACGCTGATGCCAGAGACAATGTCCAACAACACCCCACTCGACTTAAAAGGATGGACTCAACAATAAACCATTTTTTGTGAGAGAGTTTTTAATGCCTTCAACGATACCGCCAATTACGAATCTGAAAACAACGATATATCAGATGCAGCGAACTATGACGCCACAATCTACCATGCCTTCCTTGGTTATGCCGACGACGACAACGCCAGCAACTACGATGCCTCCAGAAACAATGATGCCGCCAACAATGATGCCTCCGTCGATGATACCGCCAGCAAAGACTGTCCAAAAACACCTCACTCAACAAACAGAGAGCATGTATTAAAAGAATAAAGTAACATAAATATATGACATGGCTTTTTGTTGTTTTATGTGTTGGTTATCAAATTATTAGTAATGATAAAAGCAACAGTGCAGTGATGGCAGCCACGGCAGCAACTAGTCCTTTATTCAACAAAGAAGCTAGCTGCTGAAAACCGCATGATTGTGATGATGGCCGTGACGGCAAATCGATAGTGGCGCTGGCGAAAAAATATGATGCTATATGCCTATTTGCCTACTTGCTATTCGTGCTAACAACAAACTCACGAGTTGTACATGAATTAATTCAAATAGGTTTATTCGCTAACGGTGTATTTATCAGCATACTCTTCTTCAGTAATGATCTCAAAAGCAGCACTATTTCGTTCTGACATCAGCCCCCAACCACCATTAGCAATGGGGGGTTGAAGGGCAGCAGGAAGTTTGCCAATCAATCGTTCTCGGTCACTGATTCCACCACGCCCATGCCCACGACCGCCTCCACCTCGACCACCTCGAGCACAGCCCCCTCTCCCATGCCCACCACCTCCACGACCTCCACTATTAGTGCACTATCATCTGTTCTCTCATGAACTTGCCCAGGCACTGCACTAGCTACCACAATGATGCGCTCCACATTTGAACCTGTGGCACCGTCCATGAAACACAATACCAACAAATGGAATCAATAGTCTAGGTAGCTAGGGATGTTTTACACTATTGTGTGTGCCCTCCAGGGTATTACCTGTGGTGCTGTAAATCATGCACAATACAGACAATGGAAGCAATTATTGTGCTAGGGATGTTTTATGCCAGATGTGAGACAAAGCTAGTGAGGAACTGGTAATTAAAAAAGGGTGACTTTTCGTCACCCTTTGGAAATTGCGAATTAGCAGCGGCGAAGGGGGTGACTTTTCATCACCCTTTAAAAGTATTGGGATATACATGCAGGTCATTCGGGTCA